>CM055903.1:67824397-68089579 GCA_029582155.1 Panopea generosa | reverse complement strand
TAAAACTACAGCGTGATACGATTTTATAAAATTACAGCGTGATACGAGTTTTATAAAACTACAGCGTGACACACTAGTTTTACAAAACTACAGCGTGATACTAGCTTGACCAACGAGTTTATAAAAACTACAGCGTGATACTACAAGTTTTACAAAACTATAGCTTGACACCACTAGTTTCACAAAACTACAGCGTGATACTAGTTTACAAAACTACAGCGTGATACTAGTTTACAAAACTACAGCTGATACTAGTTTACAAAACTACAGCTTGATACTAGTTTACAAACTACAGCGTGATACTAGTTTACAAAACTACAGCGTGATACTAGTTTACAAAACTACAGCTTGATACTAGTTTACAAAACTACAGCGTGATACTAGTTTACAAAACTACAGCGTGATACTAGTTTACAAAACTACAGCTTGATACTACGAGCTATACAAAATCACATCGTATACTACCAATTTAACAAAACTACTTTACAAAACCACAGCGTGATACCACTATTTTTTTCAAAACTGCAGCTTGATACTACTAATTTTACAAAACTACAGCTTGATACTACGAGCTATACAAAATCACATCGTATACTATCAATTTAACAAAACTAATTTTACAAAACCACAACGTGACACCGCTAGTTTTTAGCTCGCCCAGGTAGACACCCAGGTTAAACTTTTGCGTGTAAGTTTAAGATATCTATACAACCACTCATTGGATGTGAATGAAACTTTGCATGTGTGATCACCATCATCAATGGAACACACAGAGACAAGAACCATAACTCTGGATTGCATTTTGGCACAGTTAAAGTCCTTTTTGGTCTTAGTCACCCAGGGGCTAGCTTTGTTGTCTTCTGACAACTCTTGTTTAAGCTTATATATTAGAACTACCATGTTTTATATTGAGAACATCCAAACTTTGTGTAGATCTATTGACAAACAGAATAAAGTCCATTACAACTCTGGTGTCAGCTGACATATATCGGCTTTAATAGTCGTGTCAATTACAGAACATAATAACACAACAAAGATATATCGACGACTGTTTCACGCCACCATAAACTGGAATGATTAAAGAACGAGTGTTGCAAACAATTTATTTAGGCATAGTGCCACCATTGGAAACAGGAAATGCTTCCATGGGGTATCATATGATGGCGCTTATATACAATCTTTGTTTCTTCTTCCTTGAAAATACATTTTCCTTATTTTTTATTTGAATGGCATTATTGATGTATTTTGGACATTTTCTAAGCATTTTCATGTTGAATTGTGAATTTGTCGGCTTGATAATATATTATGATATGTTTATATAGTAAAAAGGAAAAATGACGCATTATTTGCGGTAATTGGTCTTTAATTAGATTAAACACTTGTACGAGTACAACAATACACAAGATGAAACATCACGTTTGGCCGATTACTTGTAACATAGTAAAATGATATAAAATTTTATTATCTCGACTATAAAATATGCAAACGGTGCATTAATGTGGTGGTTAACTCCGTCTTTGATGGATTACAGAATCACATAGCTGTGTCGTATAATTATGTTTAAACACGGCTCACACACAGGTGTCCTGAGAAGACATCCCCTACTTAGGGCATAGTAATCAGTAGCGGATTCGGAATTTCTTGTTAGGTTCGGGGGACGGGTGGTAATACATGGTGTGGGTATGATAAAGGGAAATTAAGAGGGCATATACACTTTCATTGGAGCGTACATTAAAAACGTATTTGGCCGTTTTTGTGAGGTGTGGACGTACGCCGGTTTAATCGCCGGGATGGTGGGGGGGGGGGGGGGGGATGTCATTTTATACAGTTTCATTGGATAATGCTATATATTTTACATTTTTAAGGTGTGTGGTAAGGGGGAGGGGGGGGGGGGCAGATTTCAGGCAATTTAACCATACTCACCATCCCTATATCCGCTCATGTCGTGTAATGATACTGCATAAAATATTTTCTTATAAACCGGATTATCGGCATGATAGACAGAACTGATGAATTGTCAATTTAGTAATACAAACAACATAGGTGTAACATTTTCATATATATTTACATACACAGCATAGGTGTAATATCTTCATATATGGTTACATACACAACATAGGTGACATATCTTCATATATGGTTACATACACAGCATAGGTGACATATCTTCATATATGGTTACATACACAGCATAGGTGTAATATCTTCATATATGGTTACATACACAACATAGGTGACATATCTTCATATATGGTTACATACACAGCATAGGTGACATATCTTCATATATGGTTACATACAAAACACAGGTGTTGTATCTTCATATATGGTTACATCATATATGGTTACATACAAAACACAGGTGTTGTATCTTCATATATGGTTACATACACAACATAGGTGACATATCTTCATGTATGGTTACATACAAAACATAGGTGACAAATCTTCATATATGGTTACATACACAGCATAGGTGACATATCTTCATATATGGTTACATACACAGCATAGGTGACATATCTTCATATATGGTTACATACAAAACACAGGTGTTGTATCTTCATATATGGTTACATACACAACATAGGTGACATATCTTCATATATGGTTACATACACAGCATAGGGGACATATCTTCATATATGGTCCCATACACAACATATGTGTAATATCTTCATATATGGTCCCATACACAACATATGTGTAATATCTTTATATATGGTTACATACACAACATAGATGACATATCTTCATATATGGTTACATACGAGTACACAGCATAGGTGTAATATCTTCATATATGGTTACATACACGACATAGGTGTAATATCTTCATATATGGTCACATACACAACATAGGAGTAATATCTTCATATATAACACATACACAGCATAGGTGAAATATCTTCGTATATGGCCACATACACAACATAAGTGTGATATCTTCGTATAAGGTCACATACACAACATATGTGTAATATCTTCATATATGGTCACATATGGTTACATACGATTACACAGCATAGGTGTACTATCTTCATATATGGTTACATACACAACATAGGTGACATATCTTCATATATGGTTATATACAAAAAATAAATGTAATATCTTCATATATGGTCACATACACAACATAGGTGACATATATTCGTTTATGGTTACATACACAACATATGAGTAATATCTTCATATATAGCATATACACAACATATGTGTAATATCTTCGTATATGGCCACATACACAACATATGTGTAATATCTTCGTATAAGGTCACATACACAACATATGTGTAATATCTTCATATATGGTCACATATGGTTACATACGAGTACACAACATAGGTGTAATATCTTCATATATGGTTACATACACAACATAGGTGACATATCTTCATATATGGTCCCATACACAACATGTGTGTAATATCTTCATGTATGGTTACATACACAACATAGGTGTAATATCTTCATATATGGTCCCATACACAACATGTGTGTAATATCTTCGTATATGGCTACATACACAACATAGATGACATATCTTCATATATGGTTACATACGAGTACACAGCATAGGTGACATATCTTCATATATGGTAACATACACAACATAGGTGTTATATATTCATATATGGTCACATACACAACATAGGTGACATATCTTCGTTTATGGTTACATACACAACATATGAGTAATATCTTCATATATAGCACATACACAACATATGTGTAATATCTTCGTATAAGGTCACATACACAACATATGTGTAATATCTTCATATATGGTCACATATGGTTACATACGAGTACACAACATAGGTGTAATATCTTCATATATGGTTACATACACAACATAGTTGTAATATCTCCATATATGGTCACATATACAACATAGGTGTAATATCTTCATATATGGTTACATACGAGTACACAGCATAGGTGACATATCTTCATGTATGGTTACATACACAACACAGGTGACATATCTTCATATATGGTTACATACACAACATAGGTGAAATATCTTCATATATGGTTACATACACAGCATAGGTGTAATATCTTCATATATGGTCACATACACAACATAGGTGTAATATCTCCATATATAGTTATATACAAAACATAGGTGTACTATATCCATATGTAGTCGCATACACAACATATGTGTAATATCTTCATATATGGTTACATATGGTTACATACGAGTACACAGCATAGGTGTAATATCTTCATATATGGTTACATACACAACATAGGTGTAATATCTTCAAATATGACCACATACACAACATAGGTGTAATGCCTCCAAATATAGTCACATACACAACATATGTGTAAAGATTGAATTGACGTGAGAACATGAGTAACATATATTTAACATTACTGTATTTTTTTTCGTCCTTTTTTTAATAAAATACGTGTATAACATAACATAAATTTTTGCTTATTCAAAACACTTTAAAACAGTGTTTGGTTCAATAAAAACGATGTTAGGGGTCCTCCCGGTCTCACATATTTCTGTTGGGTATCATTAACAGCCCAAATAACTACCTGTATAGCCCACATGCGGCTGTATTCAAATCAAACCTGTCATACACGTAATGCAGGTATGTATATTTCGTGTCATACATTCAAATTTATGCAGTGATATCCTATTTATCTTTACCTCCAAATAAACCTATCGTTTCATCACCCACTATTTCGGTTGTAAACAGACATTGTTTAACATGGATATCAGATAAAAGCAGCAAAGTTTATGATGCAAATGAACAAATAATTTTGAGCAGAACACGAAATATTAGATTATAGTGTTTGATAACAACGTTACGGTAACATTAAAGTTTAGACATATTGTATTACCGTATAGACACATATCATATTTATTTATATCTTATCAAATCAAATGCAACTTTATGTATTTTTAATGGTCGGAACACAAGTACTCTCGTCATTAGATACGGCAATCCCCTTGTCATGTGACAGTGTAAAGGACTCTATTGGCCAAATTCGGTCAAGATGTTGGTCGCCGTTAATAAAGCTATAAGTATATTGTTTACCACTTGGACAGATCACGCCAGAAGTCTTCCTGGGTAGACCCAGAACTAAGCATATGCGGGAAAGGTGTCTTGCTCAAGGACCCACACATAGCCGAGGCGGTGTATCGAGCCAACGACCCTCTGATTATGGATTAAATGCTCTATCAATAGATCACTCGCTTCTGCTTTATTCAAGATAGGTGTAATACCTCCTCCTCACCTCGCATAGGGAATCTAATTTTCACTCACCGCGTGCTTTTATCACGCCCGCTCAACTCCTCCTGGGTTTAGATGTCACGTGTTATGAAATGTCACTGTGTCTAGTATCACGTGATAATAACAATGTTCCATCAAATCAATTTGAGTTGTGGCACTTTAATTTTTTAAAGTAAAATATTGTTCATGCGTCTCCTTTTAAATTGTTCATGAGGATTTGTGAGCGATTATTTTACACACCGAATGATTTCTCTTGTCCAGAGATCACTTCTAAACATATTTTGAATATATGTACCCGCTACTGGCTGGTTTTTTTTCTTTAAAAAAATCTAGTTTGTTGAAATGTATTAAGTGGACAATTTTCCGACGTACATGAGTTTCCTAAGTGTTGCTCTTGAGTTAAATCCGACCAAGGGCCGATGATTAGGATTACTTCAGGTAGAAAAATGTAACTAAAACTAGGAAAAAATAGTTCTGGATTATTATTGGCATAAGGAAGCAATTTTGTATATAGATTCACACTTACATGATAGAAAGATTGATAAAATCAAAAATACTTGACTGATAATGTTTACACAAACTGTAATAGCGCTATTCAATAGTTGAACGAAAATACTGGAAATACAAAAGTGGCGGGTAAGCTATTCCTTTCAGTATAGTTGAATGAAACTTTGTTCCGAATGCCAGTTCAGTATCTGTGAACACAACTTATATCAGTGTAATTAAATGGAAGTTTGTTCCAAGTGCCAGTTGAGTATCTGTGGTCTCAACTGTATGTCAGTATAGTTAAATGAAAGTTTGTTCCGAGTGCCAGTTCAGTATCTGTGGAGACTACTGTTTGCCAGTATAGTTAAATGAAAGTCTGTTCCGCGTGCCAGTTCAGTATCTGTGGACACAACTGTATGAAAGTATAGTTAAATGAAGGTTTATTCCGAATACCAGTTCAGTATCTGTGGACACAACTGTATGTCAGTATAGTTAAATGAAAGTTTGTTCCGAATGCCAGTTCAGTATCTGTGGAAACAACTGTATGTCAGTATAGTTAAATGAAAGTGCCAGTTCAGTATCTGTGGACACAACAGTATGTCAGTATAGTTAAATGAAAGTATGTTCCGAGTGCCAGTTCAGTATCTGTGGACACAAGTGTATGTCAATATAGTTAAATGAAAGTCTGTTTCGAGTGCCAGTTCAGTATCTGAGGACACAACTGTATGTCAGTATAGTTAAATGAAAGTCTGTTCCGAGTGCCAGTTCAGTATCTGTGGACACAACTGTATGTCAGTATAGTTGCATGAAAGTGTGTTCCGAATGCCAGTTCAGTATCTGTGGACACAACTGTATGTCAGTATAGTTAAATGAAAGTGCCAGTTCAGTATCTGTGGACACAACAGTATGTCAGTATAGTTAAATGAAAGTCTGTTCCGAGTGCCAGTTCAGTATCTGTGGACACAACAGTATGTCAGTATAGTTAAATGAAAGTCTGTTTCGAGTGCAAGTTGAGTATCGGTGGACACAACTGTATGTCAGTATAGTTAAATGAAAGTCTGTTCCGAGTGCCAGTTCAGTATCTGTGGACACAACTGTATGTCAGTATAGTTAAATGAAAGTCTTTTCCGAGTGCCAGTTCAGTATCTGTGGACACAACTGTATGTCAGTATAGATAAATGAAAATCTGTTCCGAATGCCAGTTCAGTATCTGTGGACACAGCTGTATGTCAGTATAGTTAAATGAAAGTCTGTTCCGAGTGCCAGTTCAGTATCTGTTGACACAGCTGTATGTCAGTATAGTTGAATGAAAGTCTGTTCCGAGTGCCAGTTCAGTATCTGTGGACACAACTGTATGTCAGTATAGTTAAATGAAAGTCTGTTCAGAGTGCCAGTTCAGTATCTGTGGACACAACTTTATGTCAGTATAGTTAAATGAAAGTTTGTTCCGAGTGCCAGTTCAGTATCTGTGGACACAACAGTATGTCGGTATAGTTAAATGAAAGTATGTTCCGAGTGCCAGTTGAATATCTGTGGACACAACTGTATGTCAGTATAGTTAAATGAAAGTTTGTTCCGAGTGCGAGTTCAGTATCTGTGGACACAACTGTATGTCAGTATAGTTAAATGAAAGTCTGTTCCGAGTGCCAGTTCAGTATCTTTGCACACAACTGTATGTCAGTATAGTTAAATGAAAGTCTGTTCCTAATGCCATTTCAGTATCTGTGGACACAACTGTATGTCAGTATAGTTAAATGAAAGTGTTCCGAATGCCAGTACAGTATCTGTGGACACAGCTGTATGTCAGTATAGTTAAATGAAAGTCTGTTCCGAATGCCAGTTCAGTATCTGTGGTAACAACTGTATTCAGTATAGTTAAATGAAAGTTTGTTCCGAGTGCCAGTTGAGTATCTGTGGACACAACTGTATGTCAGTATAGTAAAATGAAAGTTTGTTCCGAATGCCAGTTCAGTATCTTTGGACACAACTGCATGTTTGTTCCGAATGCCAGTTCAGTATCTGTGTACACAGCTGTATATCAGTATAGTTAAATGAAAGTCTGTTCCGAGTGCCAGTTCAGTATCTGTGGACACAACTGTATGTCAGTATAGTTAAATGAAAGTCTGTTCCGAGTGCCAGTTCAGTATCTGTGGACACAACTGTATGTCAGTATAGTTAAATGAAAGTCTGTTCCGAGTGCCAGTTCAGTATCTGTGGACACAACTGTATGTTAGTATAGTTAAATGAAAGTTTGTTCCGAATGCGAGTTCAGTATCTGTGGACACAACTGTATGTCAGTGTAGTTAAATGAAAGTGCCAGTTCAGTATCTGTGGACACAACTGTATGTCAGTATAGTTAAATGAAAGTCTTTTCCGAGTGCCAGTTCAGTATCTGTGGACACAACTGTATGTCAGTATAGTTAAATGAAAGTTTGTTCCGAATGCCAGTTCAGTATCTGTGGACACAACTGTATGACAGTATAGTTAAATGAAAGTCTGTTCCGAGTGCCAGTTCAGTATCTGTGGACTCAACTGTATGTCAGTATAGTTAAATGAAATCTGTTCCGAGTGCCAGTCCAGTATCTGTGGACACAACTGTATGTCAGTATAGTTAAATGTAAGTCTTTTCCGAGTGCCAGTTCAGTATCTGTGGACACAACTGTATGTCAGTATAGTTAAATGAAATCTGTTCCGAGTGCCAGTTCAGTATCTGAGGACACAACTGTATGTCAGTATAGTTAAATGAAAGTTTGTTCCGAGTGCCAGTCCAGTATCTGTGGACACAACTGTATGTCAGTATAGTTAAATGTAAGTCTTTTCCGAGTGCCAGTTCAGTATCTGTGGACACAACTATAATGTCAGTATAGTTAAATGAAAGTCTGTTCCGAGCGCCAGTTGAGTATCTGTCGACACAACTGTATGTCAGTATATTTAAAAGAAAGTTTGTGTCGAATGCCAGTACAGTATCTGTGAACACAACTGTATGTCAGTATAGTTAAATGAAAGTTTGTTCCGAACGCCAGTTCAGTATCTGTGAACACAACTGTATGTTTCTTCACACGACCAAAGATTTAACGCCACGTACCTTCCACCCTACATTACCCTATATTAAATAGTTATTACTTGTAATCAATCCAAATCTGTCGCCAGTTAAAGTATTACTTTAACTATACAATTAAAAGGCATTTAAAATGCTTGACTTAGTGTTATGTTCATGTCATATGATACAGTGTATTCACCTTGTTAGTTTAAACATATTATTTTTCATTCTATCTTGAAATGGGATCGGGCCACACGTTAGATCCGACTCTTCACCTACATTTTAAACCAAAACAATAAAGAAGAGAGAAAGAGCGAGAAAGATTGGTCAGTCATCACAGAGTCTGTGACCGGGCATGAATTCGAACTCACAACTCCTAGGTTGACAGCCAGGCACGTTACCTACTGATCTGGTCGGGCCTGGTCTAAATGAGCAAACAAAGGAATTAATGCCAACAAATGAGCGAATTCAGTAACGAACGAATGAATTTTGTTTTCTATCTTTTGTATGACTGTACAAATGAAAAAGCTCATGTTTTGTATGTTTGTGCGTGTATACGTGCGTAGTCATATCTGTGACCATAAACCCATATCCCCGCTTTTAAACACCGCAACCCAGATTGCTAATTATGTAAGGCATCGTTACCAGAAACGCACTCGTGGTATGAAACGCGCCACTGAATCACTAAGATAAACTTTTCTTTAAACCTGTTTTAATCACAAACTATGTGTTTGCCGAACTTAATTATGGCGGGGATGATACAAGACGAATGATAACGTTCAAAACAGACACATTAACATATTCTTATCTAAACGCGTCGATGCTTAATTGAATACAGTATAGTTCGTAGGTCACAACCAATCAACCTGCCCATTGACGTATGTTTTAACCAATACAAAAGGGTGCACATCCTGTCATTGGCTATCCATCTCACATCACCATATTTACTTTCCCATTTAATCGCTATCTGATTTACATGCCTATATTTACTCTGCCACTTGAGAGGTATCTGCACCATTCCATTTGAGTGACACTTGATTAACATTCTCATTTTAGAGTTGCCATATTTATATTCTCATTCGAGGGTTATCTCAATTACTTTTCCATTTGAGGGTTACCAGAGTTACATTTCCATTCGAGGATTACCTAAATTATATTTCCATTCTAGGGTTACCTGTTTTACATCAATTCCATTCGATGGTTAACTGTTTTACACCAATTCCATTCGAGGGTTACCTGTTTTACATTTCCATTCGAGGGTAACCTATTTTACATCAATTCCATTCGAGGGTTACCTGGTTTACATTTCCATTCAAGGATTACCAGATTTCCATTTCCATTCGAGGGTTACCTGTTTTACTTTTCCATTCGAATGTTACCTGTTTTACATTTCTATTCGAGGGTTACTAGATTTACATGTCAATTCGAGGGTTACCTGAATTACATTTTCATTCGAGGGTTACCTGTTTTACATTTCTATCCGAGGGTTACTAGATTTACATTTCAATTCGAGGGTTAACTGAATTACAGCTCTATTCGAGGGTTACTAAATCAACTCCCCCTTGGAGGGTTACTAGATTAACTCTCCCTTGGAGAGTTACCAGATTAACTCCTCCTTGGAGGGTAACTAGATTATCTCCACCTTGGAGGGTTACCAGATTAATTCCCCCTTCAAGAGTTACTAGATTAATCCCCCTTCAAGGGTTACCAGATTAACTCCCCCTTCGAGGGTTACCGGATTAACTCCCCTCTTCGAGAGTAATCTGGTTTACATTGCCATTCGAGAGCTAAATGTTTTATATTTCTATTCGAGGGTCACCTGATTTCTATTTCAATTCGAGGGTCACCTGATTTCTATTTCAATTCGAGGTTTACCTGATTTCCATTTCAGTTCGAGGGTTAACTGATTTCCATTTCAATTCGATGGTTACCTGATTTATATTGTCATTTGGGGGTTACCTAATTTACATAATCATTCAGGGATTATCAGATTATCACTGCCATCGAGGGTTCCCTGGTGCACGTTCTCAGTGAGTGCATATTTATTTACGTACCCGTTCTATACAACCCCGTATCATTTTAACTTTATTATTGACTATCTGAAGGAATACAATATATATTTATAAATTTAGTAAACATAGGATGAACTTGAAACGTATTGTGCAGCACTGCACAGATAATACTCTCAAGTTTTGACCAATTAATACTTTCTGCAAGTTTCCGTTTCGCAGCACCTTTGTGTGCGAATAATTTGATTTCTATTACACATAACTGTTACCCACTTCATAATATACAGAGTACGCATTGCAGGTATGCACCGCCGCTTGAAAACACGTATTTATTAAGACCGGATAATGTCTATCCATAAACGATTATAATTTACATGTACTTTTTCATGTTCTTTGTAAAGTTGCGAGTCATCATTTACCTGCTCTGTAACAGAAGACGAGTCTAGGTATTACTATATAATGGTTTATTATATATCATTTGTATATATATATTCAAATTATGCGGTTCATGTACTATCGTGCAATCTTGGCTAGAAGTAAATAGTGATGACTGGCTCATTTATTTCTAAAAAGGTGTTTGAAAAAGTAAATATACACGGTGTGTTAGAGTGGTATGATCGAGTTTTGAGATTTACATAACTTACGGTAAGTGCATTTAATTATGTGCTTTTTCTATTTAGTCTGATATTGCTGTGTTAAGCATTTGTCACTACTTGCTAGTTTATCGATCATTATCATGACTTTACTATATTATGAAAAATTAGTCATGCAATAATTAATCAATCGTGTACCCCGGATATCTATGATTGCCACGAAAGCCTATATATAGCGACTGTTTTGTTTATTCTGGTGTGTGTGTTTTTTCAACTTAAATAAATTTACATGTATTTTTATGTGTCGGTATGAGATTGTACAAAATGTTTCAAGTGTGATGCATGCTGTTATTATGTCCTTTTGCAGCAGTGGATCGTGTTATATTGCATGATATATCGTATTATTTATTCGTGTATCTCAGCAAACCGGGTCCAGTATGCCCAGTCTGCAGCGCATCTTAATGTCAATCCACGGGTTCGTGAGTTCGAAACCCCGCCCGGCCACATTCCCCCATGATGCTTGATATATGGTATTGTGTCTCATTGTCATTCGTCTCTCAACGCTTATGCAAATGGGAAATTTATTAGTTACTTGCTGCAATGGGCGTGCGTGAGTACTGGTTAACCAGGAGAGAATGGTTAGGTTTACTGGATCTGCAATGGGCGTGCGTGAGTACTGGTTAACCAGGAGAGAATGGTTAGGTTTACTGGATCTGCGATGGGCGTGCGTGAGTACTGGTTAACCAGGAGAGAATGGTTAGTATTACTGGATCTGCGATGGGCGTGCGTGAGTACTGGTTAACCAGGAGAGAATGGTTAGGTTTACTGGATCTGCGATGGGCGAGCGTGAGTACTGGTTAACCAGGAGAGAATGGTTAGGTTTACTGGAATTGCGATGGGCGTGCGTGAGTACTGGTTAACCAGGAGAGAATGGTTAGTATTACTGGATCTGCGATGGGCGTGCGTGAGTACTGGTTAACCAGGAGAGAATGGTTAGGTTTACTGGATCTGCGATGGGCGTGCGTGAGTACTGTTTAACCAGGAGAGAATGGTTAGGTTTACTGGATGTCTGTTAGCCTGGCCTAATATAAAAAAACAACATCACAGCAAATGATCGTGTTATATTGCTTGCTACTGTATTGTTTATTCATGCATATCATGGATAAACTATTTGCCCTCTCAGGTACTGTTTATAGCTCGATGGTTTTATGAATAGGTAACTTTTTTTGCCGGCGTCGGCGTCCATACGTGAAACAAAACATGTTGTCGCATATGGGGTCACTGGGTTCAAGGTCAATGGCATTGTTAATAAAAATAGAAGAAATTAAAGGTTTTCGTTCAAGAACTTTAAAGGTCTTATCATGTTGAAGCTATGGTGTCAAGGCTTCGTTTTGACAAGAAATAATTTTATTTTAACAGAATAAAATTGGAGTCAAAATAACATGATTCCGTGATGACAATGTTTGGTTATATTTCAACAATTGGCTTCATGTTGAAAAGGTATAACGTCATTTTACTGAAAAGTATAAAACTCGAGTCGCTAAATACGATTCCGTTTAGACAATCTAATTATGTTTTATGATGATGTGACTTCTTGTTGACATAACGGTATAAAACTCGAGTCGCTAAATATGATTCCGTGTTGATAATCTAATTATGTTTCATGATGATATGACTTCTTGTTGACATAACAGTATAAAACTAGAGTTGCTTATATGATTCCGTGTAGACAATCTAATTATGTTTCATGTTGATGTGACTACTTGTTGACATAACGGTATAAAAATCGAGTTGCTAAATATGATTCCGTGTAGACAATCTAAATATATTTTATGATGATATGACTTCTTCTTGACATAACGGTATAAAACTCCAGTCGCAAAAATCTTTCCGTGTTGACAATCTAATTATGTTTTATGATGATATGACTTCTTGTTGACATAACGGTATAAAACTTCACTCGCTAAATATGATTCCGTGTTGACAATCTAATTCTGTTTTATGATGATATGACTTCTTGTTGACATAACTGTATAAAACTTCACTCGCTAACTATGATTCCGTGTTGACAATCTAATTATGTTTTATGATGATATGACTTCTTGTTGACATAACGGTATAAAACTCGAGTCGCTAAATATGATTCCGTGTTGACAATCTAATTACGTTTTATGATGATATGACTTCTTGTTGACATAACTGTATAAAACTTCACTCGCTAACTATGATTCCGTGTTGACAATCTAATTATGTTTTATGATGATATGACTTCTTGTTGACATAACTGTATAAAACTTCACTCGCTAACTATGATTCCGTGTTGACAATCTAATTACGTTTTATGATGATATGACTTCTTGTTGACATAACGGTATAAAACTTCACTCGCTAAATATGATTCCGTGTAGACAATCTAATTATGTTTTATGATGATATGACTTCTTGCTGACATAACTGTATAAAACTCCAGTCGCTAAATATGATTCCGTGTAGACAATCTAATTATGTTTTATGATGATATGACTTCTTGCTGACATAACTGTATAAAACTCCAGTCGCTAAATATGACTCCGTGTTGACAATCTAATTATGTTTCATGATGATATGACTTCTTGTTGACATAACGTTATAAAACTCGAGTCGCTAAATATGATTCCGTGTTGACAATCTAATTATGTTTCATGATGATGTGACTTCTTGTTGACATAACGATATAAAACTCGAGTCGCTAAATATGATTCCGTGTTGACAATCTAATTGTGTTTCATGATGATGTGACTTCTTGTTGACATAACGGTATAAAACTCGAGTCGCTTAATATGATTCTGTGTTGACAATCTAATTATGTTTTATGATGATGTGACTTCTTGTTGACATAACGGTATAAAACTCGAGTCGCTAACTATGATTCCGTGTTGACAATCTAATTATGTTTTATGATGATGTGACTTCTTGTTGACATAACGGTATAAAACTCGACTCGCTAAATATGATTCCGTGTAGACAATCTAATTATGTTTATGATGATATGACTTCTTGTTGACATAACGGTATAAAACTCGACTCGCTAAATATGATTCCGTGTAGACAATCTAATTATGTTTCATGATGATGTGACTTCTTGCTGACATAACGGTATAAAACTCGAGTTGCTAAATATGATTCCGTGTAGACAATCTAATTATGTTTTATGATGATATGACTTCTTGCTGACATAACTGTATAAAACTCCAGTCGCTAAATATGACTCCGTGTTGACAATCTAATTATGTTTCATGATGATATGACTTCTTGTTGACATAACGGTATAAAACTCGAGTCGCTAAATATGATTCCGTGTTGACAATCTAATTATGTTTCATGATGATATGACTTCTTGTTGACATAACGGTATATGACTTCTTGTTGACATAACCGTATAAAACTCGAGTCGCTAAATATGATTCCGTGTTGACAATCTAATTATGTTTTATGATGATATGACTTCTTGCTGACATAACGGTATAAAATTCCAACGCCATTTTACCACTTCGTACTGTTACGCAATTCATTCATTCATTCATTCATGCATTACTTTATTCATTCATTCATTCATTCACAATATAATATAATTCCGTATTGACAAATTATGATTACTTGGATATTTCAACATGAAATGATTTCTCGTTGACAAAATTATTAACAATACCATACAGGTGTTGACATTTTATTATGCTATACACGTAACATTTAATTATGACATAAACGCAATTTTTGTTTAAAAGATACAGCACTATCTTAGAATAGTTCTTCTCTCAACATAGTATGTTTCCGTAATAAAACTATATCATCATTAGTCGACATAAATTACTTCTCATGACATATTGACAGAGTTAAATACTTGATGAAATGGTAATACGGCATAACTACAACGTACTATATGATACACTGGCATACTAATACATTAGTTAGTAAGATATAACGATTGTTTAAAAGTATACTGAACTGAACTAACCCGTCACCTGACATGAACGTGTAATAATAAGAAAAGGACGGTTAACAAAATAGATTTAGAGTCTAGACCTGTGATGAAACATTATAAACGTTTTATGATAAATTCAACACTGTCATAATGAGAAGGAGAAAAAATGAAACTATTTGCAAATGACGGAAAGCCGTGTCATGCGAAAGCAAAATGATGTATTTGTATTTTGTATTTAAGTTGAGTGAGCTAGGACGAGAAGCGGAACAAATCGTCGTATCTATCTACAGTTCGTATTAAAGTTGTAAGTTACAATGGGTCGACTTCTGAAATATAAAGCCATGGGCGGCATTTCAAAAAATGTCAGTAGGGTATCTCCATTTCCCGACATACACCCGGGTAGTATATCATGCACTCAGCAGAGTTCTGCATCGTGGCGTTAACACTATTGTAAAAATGGTAAAAAATGTAAAAGCAGATTCACATTTGTTTGCGTATGCGCAATAAATAATTGTTTTAGCCTATTTGGTTACTCACATATGCACCATTTATCCATAACATATTACCAGTATTATACCCAAAGCAGATCTGAAAACCTTTCGGATATTTGAGTTTGTAGTTTAAACTTATTTATTTTACATCGATTGTGAAACAAGTTGCCCAAGTTAAGAATGCCGTTTTCGTTATCTTATTTTGGCACATTTAAATTGATATATATTTTGGCAATACCGGGTCAGTGGGTATATATAGCATGATAAATTGGTAAAAATGTTTTCTTAACATTTTCAAAAATCCTGATATATTCACTTTAAGATTGAAATCGGTTTTGTGGGTATTATTTCAACCTCATTATTTTTATAATTTCATAATTTTTTTTCGCGATTCAATAAACTACGTTGCATGTATTGACACACGATCATATGAAGTATAAACGGATTGTGTGAGATATCAGACGTAAATGCAAACATTGTTATAGATTAAACTTATAATTACAATACCTGGATATCTTACGTTATCTTCCTATCTCGCCTTTCTGTGAGAAAAATAAATTAATGTCAAATAACTGAATACACAACAGTGTCACACATTATAACTGTGTGAAATCATTTGCCCGGCTTATTATATATAGAGCGCCGCTGTGACAAGTTACCGTGAAACATATTCACAAGTACGTGCTAGTTTTATTCAAAAATATAGATAAGAAAATATTTTATAGTATTTGGAAATATAACAAAACATTAATATTTTGGAGAACCATAACGCGTTAAGATGGGTGATCAATGTAAGTTATTATTTCATGTTGTGTTTGTATAATTTTATTTACGTCGTCGCCATTTGTGGTTCATGGGGCAACGCCGTTGTAGATTCCAATGTTCGCGGATAACATGCCGACTTTATTAGAATAATTAAATGTTATTAATGGAGGTGTGGAGGTCGACCTCACGACCCTGGGAACCGAAACAAGTGGAGGTCGACCTCACGACCCCTGGGTACCGAGACAAGTGGAGGTCGACCTCACGGCCCCTGGGTACCGAGACACGTGGAGGTCGGCCTCGCGACCTCTGGGTATCCAGGCAGGTATAGTTTGAATCTTACGACTCCTGGGTACCGAGATAAGTAGAGGTTGAACTCACGACCCCTTGGTACCGAGGCAAGTGGGGGTCGATCTCACGACCCCTAGGTATCGAGACAATGTGAGATCGACCTTACGACCTCTGGGTATCGAGACAAGCCTGTAGCAACTTGCTTCCCGTTGAGTTTATGTAAAAGACGACAGATCGATGTAATTATGAAATACAAAATATATTTTTCTAATCATTTAAATGTCTGTAAACGTAATATTCACAAAGCAACATGATCGTCTAAAATACGGCAACACCATAAAGAATGCTATATGTATGTATTTTCGTAGCGGTCTGCAAACGTGGAGCGGTCAGTAATATAATAATACAGTTATGTAAATAAATAAACACATCTTAATATAAGTGTAAAAGTGTTATTCATAATAATTTATCTTCTTCACGGATCCAAAATACAGGACTCTACGTTTCCAGTAGCAGGAGACGATGACGGCTGTTATCAAAAGCCACTTAGTGGTAACTTTCATGGCGGAAAGTCCGTGTCCAGTGGACGTATGTTTTTCACCTTATGCAATAATTCCCTTTTTTCTCGTTTCAGGGTAATCAGAAGGTGACTAGTGACAGAACGTTTACATTATCAAAAATCTTCCACCATCCCAACTCCATTGACAAACACAAAACGCAGTATTAGTACACAACCTCAAAGAAGAGCATTTTTTGGATGGGAAAGCCGAAAACACACACTTTTTTGCACGTGCACCTGTCCGATGTCGTCTGCAGACACTAAAAAGCTACTGGATCGCTCTTTTGACAAACAAAACGCGAAAAATGTCTCAAATAAACAACATAACCGAGCGTTCTATTCTGCAAGAACTATCTCACAGCAGACGGAATTGGAAACAGCCGAGAACCAAGAGAGACTTAGCGCTCTTGCTCTATCCCCACATACATCAACTATCCATCCGAACGTAGAAACATACAAAGAACATCATATACCACCGTTAGAAAAATACCCGTCGATTCGTAAATCCAAACTAAAAACTGAAAGACAACTGGGTGGTATAGAACTCATGTATTTCGAGTCGTCATCTCGGGGAGCAGACACGATATGCCTCATGACAAAGGTAGAAGCGGTATATCCAATCACAGAAGTAGCGGCTCGGCAGGCGATGAACAAAATAATGCTGAGGCATCCATTACTAAGAATGACTTTCAGTTCCGATATATCGTCTGATCACAACAACAAATCGACCTTGTCATTCGTTCACAATGATTCTATTGAAGGTGACTTCTTAGTTTCTCCAAGACGCGACTGGTTGCAGTATCTTTTGGAAGAGGTTGAAAAACCATTTGATAATGAATTTAAGCCACTTTGGAGATGTCGTCTGCTAAATTCGTCGAAAATTGAGAGAGGGTCTCCATGCAGCTGTAAAACCTCTCAACGTTCGTCGAAATGTGAAAATAAAACTAACCCAACCGAGACAGAAGATGACGTTAAATTTGAGTACCAGGCAACCTTTTTATTTATCATGCATCATTCCGTTATGGACGGAGGTTACTCCTTGTGGATGTTTCAGGAGTTTATTAACTTTTTAGATGCATATGTGACGAACAAAAATATAGGTAGCGTACGGGAGCTGCCCCTTCTGCCACCGGTGGAAAAATGCTTAGCATTTCAAAATCAAAACATTCCAGAAACATGGCCACTTTGGACAGATTGTTATCTTCAATTTGCCCCGGAATCGTACGAAAATAAACGCATTATAAACGACTACAACGCACGGTTCCGAGATGAAATCGCAATTCTATCGCACAACAAACCTTCAAATAGTTTTCATGTTTTCAAACTCTGTCGAGCCGACACAAAGGCCTTTGTAAATGCGTGCAAGAGGAATGGTTCAACCCCTAATGGTGCATTTCTTGCTGCAAGCTTACTGGCTATGATTGATCTCATTTACCCACGCGGTCACACCGACACACAACTTGAAATCCCCTTTGAATTAATGATGGACCTTCGGCGCCATTGTCAGTTTGGCCACGGGGACGAAAGCATGCCTCACTATCCTGGCGTCGCTTCCATATATATTCCATTAATAGCCCATATACAGATTCCGGATAAAACCACGTCGGTGGAAACATTTTGGAAAATGTCTGCTTCGTTCACAAATTCAGTTCAAAGAGATATTAGTTCACCAGACACTTTTGACTGGATCAAGCGACTTGCTGACAGTTATGTTAAAGGTGTAAACGACACACCAGAGGCCAGTAAGTCGAACTTTGTATTGTGTGTATCAAATATGGGGAAGCTGGACGGCGTGCTTCACAACGAAATTTCCGAGAGAATTCGACTCGCAGACCTGCACGGAACCTCGAGCGTTCTGATTGAAGATATGCCGATTTTCTTCGTGACGACGTTCGCATTAAACGGTCATTGCTACGGCAACGTGAGTTTCTGTCGAGGTTACACATCCACGCAGACGGCATCCAAGTTTATCGGGTATCTACAGAAATACTTGATAAATTATTCAAAACTTTAAGTAGTAAAAGTGCACCGAGTTACAAACACGTATTGACCTTTATAGCTTGCAATCCTATCGTCGCTCCGTCAAAAAATGTTGTTTTTTTCTGCTCTTTCAATACCACATGTAGATACCGTGGGCGTTACGGTCTCCTGTTAAGGTCATCGTTGACTTTGTTGCAATATAGATATCGTGAAAACTGTAAAGTACGGTGGTGTAAATGAAAAACATAACATAGCGTAACCAACAGAACGTCCACAATTTTAAACATAAAATGCTGGGAACGGTATCATTTTGCGGTCAATTTCATTTTGCAAAGTAACAAAAAATATTTGAATTGGTGAATGGAAGCTGAGAAAATCGAAAACGACAAAACCAGTTTTTGTATTGTATATACTTAATAAGAGTCACGCGACGTGTAATGTTACACATATGAGACGTATTATTTTCCTTTATTCTTTAAAGCTTACCTACTTCATATAAGAAGATATTCATATTAACGTTCGTTACTCTAAGATTTTCGCAAGCAATATGGAGACACTTATAGACATGTCGTTAAAACTATTATAGATTAATTGCTAGATTCTCTTCCATTTTTTTCTAAAAAATGCGGAATGGGGGGAGGGGGTCTTTTTTTTTTATGACACTACTAAGTTGCGAGGGATAGTGAGACGGGGTCCAACGTAGTGTATACATTACCCCCTTTATCGTGTTTCTATTTAAAATGAACCTAGTGTAACACCACTGCACGAAGAATCGATCAACCAAAAGCACGCCGTGTTTTACATGTTAACAGTAGGCCATATTTCCCAGATTCTACGGTATCACGCGGCTCCTCACTGCATAGTTACGCCCCCGTTTTAGTGGTTATTGCGCTAAAAAACAGTCCTATGTAATTTGGTTCGGAATATTTTAAAAATAGTTCATAGGGGCTGTGATTCCTTGCTACAGATGATAATTGCAAAATCTGGCATAGCATATACTGGAAGCATTGCTGTTGTTAAAATATGTGTCTATTATAGGATTTTAACAGATGATTTTAAAAGCATTGGAGGATTTCTTTTTATAACAATTTTTAGACCGCGGCGTGGTCTAGTGGTAGAGCGTCCGCCTCGCATGCGGAAGGTCGTGGGTTCAATACCCGGCCGGGTCATACCGAAGACATTAAAAAATGGTACTAGACGCTTCCTCGCTTGACGCTCAGCATTTAGAGGAGAGTTCTAGGTCTGATCGGCCTGCTGTCAGTATAATGTGACCGGGTGGGGTATCATATCATGTGTCTGCGGCATGATACTCCAGTGTGACAGCGCTTAGAAGACTGTCTCAAGTAGACACCGTCGCAATATGACTGAAAAATTGTTGAAAGCGACACTAAACACCATACAACTACAACTACTTATAACAATTAATGAAACATATTTACAATAAATGGCACACATCTCTACATAACTTTTATATATCAAATTTATTATAACTATGATTATATTTATTGTTCAAAAATGAAATAGGACATTTGTGTAAATTTATGTAAACTTTGTCATTGTTTACATATTACTTTTATAAACATGTTTATTACACACTATCAAGCCCGTGTGGTTCTGGCTAAGAATAGAATCACTGCCGATCTCTGCAGAGGGGAAGGAATCCTCCGAATGGGTGTCATGTTCATTTTATCATTTTTTGTCATGTTCACTATTGTGGTTAAATTATCATCCTCTGTGTGGTTTCAGGGAGCCATATGAGCGATGGCAAGAATAGGACCACTGTGGCTCATACATGTCGTAAGAAGCGACAATTTGAGTAATACGATATAATTTGCTGAAACTCTGCAGTTCTGCAGGTATCAAGGTTCTAGGTTCATTCTGCATATTCATTTGTTGGTGTATTTTTTTGAAATCTGTATGTTAATTTTTTGTTTTTGTACATGTAGAGTGAACCTTGAATCTTCCTTCCTGTTGGCGTCGAATAACCTATAATGTGTTGGTACACCGTAAACCCCTATTCATTCATTCATTACATACTATCAAGAATAAATGCAAATTTTATACTATACATATGTATATAAACTGGTTGATTGTATAGCTTGAATGATATAATTTGAAAGTGGGTGAGAAATTAGGATGATAATTACTGAATATGCAAATAAAATAAAATACAGAATCAACGATATACCTTTTTTTGTATCCATGTCGTTTTACTTTATATATTACGCTCGTCGTATATTGAGAAATGATTTGTGGATATTATTGAATTCATTTACATCATTCCACTGGTTCTGAATTTCCTAAGACATTTTTCATTCTTCAAAACACGATAGGAAAACACATTTCACTTGTCACCGCACCAAATATCCGATGATTGATTGATTGATTGATTGAATATTTATACCATTGAGGGCTAACAGACGATCAGTTAACCACTGTTTCCTTGGATCCTGAAATGTTAACCAGTACTCGAGCACATTCCATCTCCTTAAGTAACTGACAACTTTCCCACTTGAATCAGCGGTGAGAGACGAATGATAATGAGACACAATGTCGTATATCAATCATCATGAAGACTGTTACCGGGCGAGGATTCGAACTCAAGACCCTTGGATTGATAGTCAGACGCGTAACCGAGTGAGCTAATCGGGCCCGGCTAAATATCCGATGAATCAGAGGAATTTGGGTACGCAATCGCTCGCTGATAGTGTTATTATTTTTGTCCACCGCTTTGCGAAAAGCGGGAGACACTAGTTTGGGTCCGTTCGTCCGTTGTTCGTCAATCTTTTGAAATTTTAATGTAATGTTTATAATGACATGGGTTAACTTCGGTTTTCGGGGTTGTAGAGTTGTGCCCTTTAATTTGTGGAAACTCGTTATTTGGTTTAAACAATATTTTATTCAAGAACTGTACATAGTATATTACATAACATTTGCAATTCATAAATGACAAACAATTCTAAGAATTGGGATTTAGAAAAAAGTTAGTTAGCTTGTATGAATCTAGCTCCCAGATTATTTCCGTTCGTCTATCACACTTTCGGGGGTTTCCGTGCAATAACTTAAGAATGCCTGAATCAAAGCTTATGAAATGTTAATACAATGTTTATAATGATAAAACACAAGCTAAGTTCGATTTTAGGGGTTGTGGCATTTGTCGTTCTACAGTTATGTCCCTTTAACTTGTGAAAAATCGTATTTTTGGGGATTTTCATGCAATAACTTAAAAATGCCTGAATCATATCTTTTGAAAAAGGCGGGGGACATATATTCACAGAATTTGCTTATATTTTTTATAGTTGAAAAAGTAAATGGGTACTTCTTTGCTCTATATAAAAAAATATCGGATTTTCCAGCGTGACTGAAATTGAAAGTTGGGCATGTAACGGTTTTTATTAGTGAAGCAATTAACAAACACTCAAGCTAAAAACGATACCATTGTTTTCTTTTCCCAATGATTATATATGACGAGCATGCTATTTTTAGAACACTTCGCTAATACGTCCATACCAGCACGCATGTCGGCTACACTTTCCGACACTCAAAGAACAGAAATTGCGTTTTACCTTCATCTTTGCTGAACCATGACATTTATAAAATATGTTAGACCCAAGTTCGTATTTTTTTATATTTTAATTAAATAAACCACTTTATAGCATAAATATAGTAAAGATGTCGACCAACCAAATGCATCAGATTTAAATATAAATGTGTGTAATAGTATTTTTCAAAATTTTAAAATTGCCTAGAACAATGTTTTCAATATATCATGTGTCATGCGTTTATATATGCACTGACCCCGTATTGCCATACTGATATCTATTTAAAGGTCTTAGCATTTCACATTGCACCATGGCACATGGCATGTTATCGCGAGTGTATTATACCTGCAAGGTGGCAAACTACCTACATGTATCTTATCTAATCTAATCTCGTCTCGTCTCGTCTCATCATTAAGAGGATTCAAGGGGAACAACTGGGATAGCCTTTTTATCTTTATTTTCTAGCATTATAGCCCCTTTAATACTTAAAATTTCTTTCTACCGCACAACTGTCTCCACTGTCATCAGGGGCACACGTGGGATTACTTTATGTTTTTTTTTAGAAATCTCATAGTTCAGCAAATATCATTGGGATTTAATTGAAAATTACTTGGTGTGTTCAGTATTAAAGAAACTTTAACAAATGAGAAATTGTGCCAGTTTCGTGAGGAAGGACGGTGGCTCTACTCAGGTTCATTCTGGGGTCCAATAAAACTGGATATGCCATATACAACCTGAAATATGTTGAAAATGGCGTTAAACCTCATTCATACCTGGAAAATTGGGTCAGACATTTACGAAGGGCGTTTGAAAAATCATGATGCGATATAGGAATATGAAACTTACCTTATTTATAAAACTGACTATTTCAGACACCACACGTACACCCCACCCTCTACAT
Source organism: Panopea generosa (assembly GCA_029582155.1). Lineage (NCBI taxonomy): Eukaryota > Metazoa > Mollusca > Bivalvia > Adapedonta > Hiatellidae > Panopea > Panopea generosa. The sequence goes on along the minus strand of CM055903.1, from coordinate 68,065,703 downwards.
GTCTACACACCTTTCCAAACGTTTTACTAATACAGTGAACACCGCTAACCCGGTCTCCTGGCGGGACTCGAACCGGTGGTCTCTAAGGCACTATTTGATGACAGAATAGAGTCAAAAGTCACATGATGTCAGGTCAGTGCTGTACGGAGAGTGTGACAGTGTTTTAATACCATTTATTGCCAAATAATCAGTAACCAACGCAGTTTTATTCCGTGCAGGTACCGACACCCGTGCCACCATTCCGTCTGTATCGAATTATAAGGTATAAATTACACGTTTCACTTCTCCTTGCTATGTGTTGTTATTTCCCCCATTTTCACCTATCCAGACTTCATTATTTTTCTTTCCTTTCTGTTCAAAAACGATACCCATGTTTCATCACCAGTATATACCCCGCACAGCCGCCTGGGGTCATAATAATCGTAACTATATAAAAGTTCTTGGGTCATTTTAACCCGCACCATCTTTTACTCCGAAGTAAAGAAATTGTGGTATCCATCTGGCACAATCCTTCCTTAGATTCAGTTTCTCTTTTAATATACACCCACCGACTAACTGAAACAACGTATCTGGGGAAATATCACATGGGTGTTTGAGGATGTATAAGAAAGTATATGTTGGACCCGCAACCTGAGCATGGGGTGCGGGCGCCCTGGCCCCGGCTCCTACGCTAATGTATCCGCCACAGCGTAGCTTGTGTCTTTCTCGATAGTTTCATGCACATAACAGCATCTTTCTCAATAAACGCTGACCGCGGACTCTACCATTTATAAAACAGTGTGATCAGTTTGCCACTGCACAATTCTGGAGAGCACTGTCCCCATGTCCAAGTCCGCTTTAATTTCTGTATGCGAATCAGTGACATATCCACATGTTGTTAAGTCACTGAGCGAACTATTTAACAAGGTCCGTATTTTGATATACGCACGTTGCTCTTCAATGCCCATTTTGACATCATTCACTCAAACTCAAAACGGTAATGAAAACATGTGTGAGAAAAAATCAATATAATTCAATATATTTACTGTTATAGCTTGCACGAGCAGATTCATGATCACTGAATAGGAAACTGAATGACCTTTCTATAAATATGCAAATTATAATTATTGAATAAAAAGTAACTATGATACAGGCCGCTCCACACTACTCCAGTTCTCAGTCATCCGTTATTATCAGACACTCTTCCATTGTCAAGCGCGCTGTCCGCCAACAGTTCTTGTCATGGCGACGAACATGTATGTTCATATGCCGAAATAAACTATTGAATTGTTCTTGTTGTGCATATCAAGGGGTGAATGCGAAAAAGGTCTAAGTGCATATAATATATATATATTTCACCAGTATATACTTAAATAAGTAATCATGATTTCAGATTGATTCCAGTTAAACTACACATGATTTTATTGATATTGATTATATAATAGATAAATAACCAGTCAAAATTTAAGTTATTTTTTTAGCTCGTTTGCGATGAAAACTCAGAGCTTAAACGAACCGCTCTCGAATGTTGTTTTATGAGAGGCATCGGGTCAATCGGGGGATCGAACCCACAACCTCTGACGTGGGCGTCCAACACTCTATCCAGTACACTACCGCCACGCTTGAAGTTCATTATAAGTATTTAAATATGTTTGTGGAACAGAATCTTGGACAATATAATGAATCAAGTTATAAAAGTCTCACACATGTTCTTGCTTACATGTTATAAAAGTCTCACACATGTTCTTGTTTACATGTTATAATAGTCTCACACATGTTCTTGCTTACATGTTATAAACGTCTCACACATGTTCTTGTTTACATGTTATAAAAGTCTCACACATGTTCTTGTTTACTGTTATAAACGTCTCACACATGTTCTTGTTTACATGTTATAAAAGTCTCACACATGTTCTTGTTTACATGTTATAATAGTCTCACACATGTTCTTGTTTACATGTTATAAAAGTCTCACACATGTTCTTGTTTACATGTTATAATAGTCTCACACATGTTCTTGTTTACATGTTATAAAAGTCTCACACATGTTCTTGTTTACAAGTTATAATAGTCTCACACATGTTCTTGTTTACACATTATAATAGTCTCACACATGTTCTTGTTTACATGTTATAAAAGTCTCACACATGTTCTTGTTTACAAGTTATAATAGTCTCATACATGTTCTTGTTTACTGTTTTAAAAGTCTCACACATGTTCTTGTTTACATGTTATAAAAGCCTCACACATGTTCTTGTTATAAATGTCTCACACATGATCTTGTTTACATGTTATAAAAGTCTCACACATGTTCTTGTTTACTGTTATAAAAGTCTCACACATGTTCTTGTTTACATGTTATAAATGTCTCACACATGTTCTTGTTTACATGTTATAAAAGTCTCAAACATGTTCTTGTTTACATGTTATAAAAGTCTCACACATGTTCTTGTTTACATGTTATAAAAGTCTCACACATGTTCTTTTTTACTGTTATAAAAGTCTCACACATGTTCTTGTTTACATGTATAAACGTCTCACACATGTTCTTGTTTACTGTTATAAAAGCCTCACACATGTTCTTGTTTACATGTTATAAAAGTCTCACACATGTTCTTGTTTACATGTTATAAAAGTCTCACACATGGTCTTATTTACATGTTATAAAAGTCTCACACATGTTCTTGTTTATTGTTATAAAAGTCTCACACATGTTCTTCTTTACATGTTATAAAAGTCTCACACACATTCTTGTTTACGTGTTATAAAAGTCTCACACATGTTCTTGTTTACTGTAATAAAAGTCTCACACATGTTTTTGTTTACATGTTATAAAAGTCTTACACATGTTCTTGTTTACAAGTTATAATTGTCTCACACATGTTCTTGTTTACTGTTATAAAAGTCTCACACATGTTCTTGTTTACTGTTATAAAAGTCTTACACATGTTCTTGTTTACTGTTATAAAAGTATCACACATGTTCTTGTTTACATGTTATAAAAGTCTCACACATGTTCTTGTTTACATGTTATAAAAGTCTCACACATGTTCTTGTTTACTGTTATGTTATAAAAGTCACACACATGTTCTTGTTTACAAGTTATAAAAGTCTCACACATGTTCTTGTTTACATGTTATAATAGTCTCACACATGTTCTTGTTTACAAGTTATAATAGTCTCACACATGTTCTTGCTTACATGTTATAAACGTCTCACACATGTTCTTGTTTACTGTTATAAAAGTCTCACACATGTTCTTGTTTACTGTAATAAAAGTCTCACACATGTTCCTGTTTACATGTTATAAAAGTCTCACACATGTTCTTGTTTACATGTTATAAAAGTCTCACACATGTTCTTGTTTACATGTTATAAAAGTCTCACACATGTTCTTGTTTACTAGTTATAATAGTCTCACACATGTTCTTGTTTACTGTTAAAAAAGTCTCACACATGTTTTTGTTTACATGTTATAAAAGTCTCACACACGTTCTTCTTTACTGTTATAAAAGTCTCACACATGGCCTTGTTTACATGTTATAAAAGTCTCACACATGTTCTTGCTTACATGTTATAAAAGTCTCACACATGTTCTTGTTTACTGTTATGTTATAAAAGTCTCACACATGTTCTTGTTTACTGTTATAAAAATCTCACACATGTTCTTGTTAACATGTTATAAAAGTCTCACACATGTTCTTGTTTACATGTTATAAAAGTCTCACACATGTTCTTGTTTACATGTTATAAAAGTCTCACACATGTTCTTGTTAACTGTTATAAAAGCGTCACACATGTTCTTGTTTACATGTTATAAAAGTCTCACACATGTTCTTCTTTACTGTTATAAAAGTCTCACACATGTTCTTGTTTTCATGTTTTTCGCTCAATTGTATTACTATTCTTAACATAGTTGGATGAAATTTGGTTGATTGACATTTTACATGAAAAGAAAGCTTGGTGTTAATTTTGAGTGACAGTCAAGGTCGCTGTTAATAAAAATAGAAACATGATTTCCACCCAATAACGTATGTTTCCAGGTTGATACATGAAAAGAAAGTTTAGTATCATCAATACCATATTTATTGGTTATCTCTTCATCAGTCATGCCCAAGGAACCCATCCATTTAGACCAGAACTCGGGTAAATACTTGTAGTACATGTATATGAACTATATTGTTAAGAATTGTAAATAACTATGGACTCATATATATTTGCTACATTATCATTGATATAACAACTTTCATTTTTTCTTTAGTGACGAGTGTTTTCTTTGCCTCATCGTCAGTAAAATGTGTATCTTAGAGAAAGATATTTACTGTTAAATGTTGCACAAACTTGTCCATGCTAACATTGTTATTTGATGTTTGATCAGATTTTAAATAATCGGTAATGCATGTATTCAAGTCCAGAATTTACGTGGAGATGTTTGGCTCATATATGAAATATTATTTTCCCCTTTAGACTAAAATAAACATGGCATGTAGTTTTGTCTTGGCAAAATAATTACGTAGTACTACTAAAAAGTTAACTTTATTTTCATCCGAAGAGTTTAAAGCAAATACTCAATTTGAATTCATGAACTTTCGAGACCTTTCCTAGGTTTCATTGAGAATGTTTAACCAAAACTTTCGAAAGAAGTGTTGAAATAACATCGGTCAGTAAATATTATATATCTGCGGATATCACATTCACCGGATACCAATTTATTAGTTTTGTCAGACATAGATACTATGATGTATCTATGTCTCTGGTTTTGTCGTCAATTTTTTTAATGTTATCCGGTATGTCTCAAATAATTTTATCGTAATAGTAATGTTAATATTTCTTTGAATTAACAGATTAAAGATTTTCATAAATTGCGATTAATGATAATCCACTGAATGAGCCTCGTCTACATATGAACATAATGTGACAGCTGGCAATATATACATCTGGCAGTACATCATTTGTTTGTTGGTTAAGTTGAGTCATGCAATTGTTGAAAATGTCAAATGTGTCACTCGAAATTTAGACAAGTACCTCCCATTGCGTATCTCTTAACAACTGGTCTCAACACCAAAAACTTGATTGTTTTCACTGACCATCAGTCCTGGGATGAACCATGATTGTCCATCATGGTCATTTTCTGAGTCAAGTTGGATAACTATTGTTCAATCGAATCCAATAAAATTTATCATCTGCCATTTTTCATGCATGCCGATAATGTTGAGCTAGGAAATATCCATTGCTTATAATAGTGTACAGCCTTTGAAGTGAATATCTATTGCTAAAAATGGATGTAGAGCTTGTGAATATATATTGCTGATAATAAATGTAGAGCTTGTAAATATTCATTGCTGATAATAGATGTAGAGCTTGTGAATATTCATTGCTAATAATAGATGTAGAGCTTGTGAATATTCATTGCTAATAATAGATGTAGAGCTAGTGAATATTCATTGCTAATTATAGATGTAGTGCTTGTGAATATTCATTGCTATTAATAGATGTAGACCTAGTGAATATTCATTGCTAATAATAGATGTAGAGCTTGTGAATATTCATTGCTAATAATAGATGTAGAGCTAGTGAATATTAATTGCTAATTGCAGATGTAGAGCTAGTGAATATTCATTACTGATAATAAATGTATAGCTTGTGAATATTCATTGCTGATAAAAGATGTAGATCTTGTGAATATATATTGCTGATAATAGATGTAGAGCTTGTAAATATTCATTGCTTATAATAGGTGTAGAGCTTGTAAATATTCATTGCTAATAATATATGTAGAGCTTGTGAATATTCATTGCTAATAGTAGTTGTAGAACTTGTGAATATATATTGCTAATAATACATGTAGAGCTTGTGAATATTCATTTCTGATAATAGATATAGAGCTAGTGAATATTCATTGCTAATAATAGATGAACAGCTTGTGAATATTTATTGCTAATAATAGATGAAAAGCTTGTGAATATCTATTGCATATAATAGATGTAGAGCTTGTGAATATATATTGCATATAATAGATGTAGAGCTTGTGAATACATATTGCTGATAATAGATGTAGAGCTTGTGAATACATATTGCTGATAATAGATGTAGAGCTTGTGAATATTCATTGCTAATAATAGATGAAGAGCTTGTGAATATATATTGCTGATAATAGATGAAAAGCTTGTGAATATCTATTGCATATAATGGATGTAGAGCTTGTGAATATATATTGTTGACAATAGATGTAGAGCTTGTGAACATTCATTGCTAATAATAGATGAAGAGCTTGTGAATATATATTGCATATAATAAATGTAGAGCTTGTGAATATATACTGCTAATAACAGATGAAGAGTTTGTGAATATTCAATGCTAATACCGTCTATTCCCTAATTAACGCCCCTGGGAGCGTTACATTTTACAAGGTGGGGGCATTTATAAAAGATAAAAAAAGCAAATTTAACAACAGTTAAAAATACAATAAAACCAATAAAGCAATGGGAAAAATCTTAAATCTGGTTTAAATCTCCGAAAAAGTGGTTCAGAATTATTTGAGAGTGAATGAAATAATCGACATAGGATGAAAAAAAAGCTGAAAATCTGTATGAAATTACTAGTCTGCGTACTGGAATATCAGAATTTATGGTCAGTGTACTCTTCACTTTAAATCACTTGGACGCTTGCTCTTACCAACGTGGAACAATGAGCTTTCAGCGTACACAGACTAACCGCATTTTCTGGCGTTTTGTAATGTTTTAATTGGCAGACAGTAGTTTTACTAGTATTAAACAGCAAATATGGGGAAGTATTTGTTCATATTGGTTAAGTGGTCACCCAAGATATAAACAATGGGTTAAAGAGTTCAAAGGTAATAAACACTCCGCTAATTGTTGTCTGTGTAACAAAATAATCGATCAGGGAAAGATGGGCGAATATGCACTCAAATTGCATATACGTTTTATTTATTTTTTAATTTTCCGGAAAAATAGGTGGGGGGCGTTTATTAGAGTGGGGGCATTTATAAAGGGAATATACGGTAATAGATGCAGAGCTTGTGAATATATATTGCTAATAATAAATGTAGAGCTTGTGAATATATATTGCTAATAAAAAAAGTAGAGTTTGTGAATATATATTGCTAATAAAAGATGTAGAACTTGTGAATTTATATTGCTGATAATAGATGAAGAGCTTGTGAATATATATTGCTAATAATAGATGTAGAGTTTGTGACTATATATTGCTAATAATAGATGCAGAGCTTGTGACTATATATTGCTAATAATAAATGTAGAGCTTGTGAATATATATTGCTAATAAAAAAAGTAGAGTTTGTGAATATATATTGCTAATAAAAGATGTAGAACTTGTGAATTTATATTGCTGATAATAGATGAAGAGCTTGTGAATATATATTGCTAATAATAGATGTAGAGTTTGTGAATATTCATTGCTAATTATAGATTAAAAACTTGTTCATATTCATTTCTAATAAAAGACGTAGAACTTGTGAATATTCATTGCTAATTAAAGATAAAGAGCTGGTGCATATTCATTGCTAATTATAGATATTCAGCTTGTGAATATTCATTGCTAATAATAAATGTACAGCTTGTGAATATTCATTGCTGATTATAGATGTAGAGCTTGTGAATATTCATTGATAATAATCGATAAAGAGCTTGTGCATATTCATTGCTAATAATAGATGTAGAGATTGTGAATATTCATTGCTTATAATAGATGTAGAGCGCATGTGAATATTCATTACTAATAATAGATAAAGAGCTTGTAAATATTCACTGCTAACAAAAGATAAAGAGCTTGTAAATATTCACTGCTAATAAAAGATGTAAAGCTAGTGAATATTCATTACTAATAATAGATAAAAAGCTTGTAAATATTCACTGCTAACAATAGATAAAGAGCTTGTACATATTCACTGCTAATAACAAATGAAGAGCTTGTGAATATTTAATGCTTATAAAAGATGTAGATCTTGTGATTAGCTATTGCAAAGGATAGATGTAGAGTTTGTAACCTCCATAGCTTATCATAAATGCAAAGCTAGTGAATCTCTGTAGTTAATAATAAATGTACAGCTAGTGAATCTCCGTAGTTAATAATAAATGTACAGCTAGTGAATCTCTGTAGTTAATAATAAATGTACAGCTAGTGAATCTTCATAGTTAATAATAAATAAACGTAAATGAAGATTTTGTGAATCTTGATAGCACATAAAAGATCACAAACCTCCATAGCTGATAATCAAAATATAACTGGTTTACATGTAGGCAATTTTAAATTACAAGAAAACACAGTAATGTTAAAATATCTTTTATATCTTTGTGTTTCAAATAGGGACAATGCTAACCAAGAGATATTGTAAATGTATGGACATACAAACAATATGGAATAGTAAAATACATATAACAAGAAAAAAGAGAAAATGGGATAAGTAAACTTTAATATATAATTAATGTAGAAGAGATGAAGCCCAACATCTGAAAAAGAAAAATATATATATATTTCCCAGGTAACTGAAACAGACATTATATAGCTATGCACAAAATTTGCATTATTGTCTGGGGAGTATTATTATTGTTAATATACACAAATTATCATTTTTACCACAACTATAAAGTGTTCCCTACCTTGTTAGTGTAAGATTTGAAACAAACATCACATTAACTATTACTAAAGCATATAAGACTCTTTTCTTGTGAAGGTTCAGCACTACCATGGCAGGTTTTTTTTTTTCTTATTTTTTTTTTTTAATGGGGCTTGGTGCCATTTTCAACCCATTTCTGTTTTATATGGCATATCCAGTTTTATTGGTGGAGGAAAACCTCAGAATGAATCTGAGTAGAACCACCATCCTTCCACAAGTAACTGGCAAAATTTCTCATATAAAGTTTTCTGAGCGAGCAGAACTCAACAACCTACAACCTTAACGGTGAGAAGTTAGTGATCTTGAGACGGCACCTTGCCCACTCAGCTACAGATCACCCTACATTTGGCAAATGTAGCACTAGCATTTGTTTCAAAGTGGATAAGGACATCTGCTATTTTACCTGTCAAGTTATTTCTTTCTCTCCCCTGAGTGGGAACAATATTCACATACTCAAAAAGAATCAATCATGAAAATGTGGTTGTGTTTATGAGATACCAAACCCCTGTAACACTGTTATCAATATGAACCTAGACAGAGCCTCACTTCTGATATCAATATGAACCTAGACAGAGCCTCACTTCTGATATCAAAATGAACCTAGACAGAGCCTCACTTCTGATATCAAAATGAACCTAGACAGAGCCTCACTTCTGATATCAAAATGAACCTAGACAGAGCCTCACTTCTGATATCAATATGAACCTAGACAGAACCTCACTTCTGATATCAATATGAACCTAGACAGAGCCTCACTTCTGATATCAAAATGAACCTAGACAGAGTCTCATTTCTGATATCAAAATGAACCTAGACATACGCTCACTTCTGATATTGATATGAACATAGACAAAGCCTCACTTCTGATATTGATATGAACATAGACAGAGGCTCACTTCTGATATTGATATGAACCTGGACAGAGGCTCACTTTTGATATTGATATGAACATAGGCAGAGGCTCACTTCTGATAATGATATGAACCTGGACAGAACCTCACTTCTGATATTGATATGAACATAGGCAGAGGCTCACTTCTGATAATGATAGGACAGAACCTCACTTCTGATATTGATATGAACCTGGGAAGAGCCTTAGTTCCAATATTGATATGAACCTGGGCACAGGCTTACTTCTGATATTGGTATGAACCTTGGTAGAGGCTCAGTTCTGATATTGATATGAACATAGACAGAGGCTCACTTCTGATAATGATATGGACCGGGACAGAACCCCACTTCTGATGTTGATATTAACCCGGACAGAGCCTTAGTTCCAATATTGATATGAACCTGGGCACAGGCTTAGTTCTGATATTGGTATAAACCTTGGTAGAGGCTCAGTTCTGATATTGGTATGAACTTGGGCAGAGGCTCACTTCTGATATTGATATAAACCTGGGTAGAGGCTCAGTTCTGATATTGGAATAAACTTGGGCAGAGGCTCACTTCTGATATTGATATAAACCTGGGTAGAGGCTCAGTTCTGATGTTGATATGAACATGGGTAGAGGCTCAGTTCTAATTTTGATATGAACCTGGGCAGAGACTCACGTCTGATATCAACATGAACTTGGGCAGAGACTCGCTTCTGATGTCGATATGAACCTCTGTAGAGGCTCTGTTCCAATACTGATATGAACCTGGGCAGATCTGACTTCTGATATTGATATGAACCTGGGTAGAGGCTCAGTTCCAATATTGATATGAACCTGGGCAGATCTGACTTTTGATATTGATATGAACCTGGGCAGAGGCTCACTTCTGATGTTGATATGAACCTGGGCAAACTCGCTTCTGATGTTGATATGAACCTCTGTAGAGGCTCAGTTCTGATGTTGATATGACCTGGGCAGAGGCTCACTTCTGATGTTGATATGAACCTCTGTAGAGGCTCTGTTCCAATATTGATATGAACCTGGGCAGAGACTCGGTTCTGATGTTGATATGAACCTCTGTAGAGGCTCAGTTTTGATGTTGATATGAACCTGGGCAGACTCGCTTCTGATGTTGATATGAACCTCTGTAGAGGCTCAGTTTTGATGTTGATATGAACCTGGGCAGACTCGCTTCTGATGTTGATATGAACCTCTGTAGAGGCTCAGTTCTGATGTTGATATGAACCTGGGCAGAGGCTCACTTCTGATGTTGATATGAACCTCTGTAGAGGCTCTGTTCCAATATTGATATGAACCTGGGCAGAGACTCGGTTCTGATGTTGATATGAACCTCTGTAGAGGCTCAGTTTTGATGTTGATATAAACCTGGGCAGACTCGCTTCTGATGTTGATATGAACCTCTGTAGAGGCTCAGTTTTGATGTTGATATGAACCTGGGCAGACTCGCTTCTGATGTTGATATGAACCTCTGTAGAGGCTCAGTTCTGATGTTGATATGAACCTGGGCAGAGACTCGCTTCTGATGTTGATATGAACCTCTGTAGAGGCTCAGTTCTGATGTTGATATAAACCTGGGCAGAGACTCGCTTCTGATGTTGATATGAACCTCTGTAGAGGCTCAGTTCTGATGTTGATATGAACCTGGGCAGAGACTCGCTTCTGATGTTGATATGAACCTGGGCAGAGGCTCACTTCTGATATTGATATGAACCTTGGCAGAGGCTCAGTTCTGATGTTGATATGAACCTGAACAGAACCTTACTTCTGATATTGATATGAACCTGGGCAGAGACTCAGTTCTGATGTTAATATGAACCTGGGCAGAGGCTCACTTCTGATGTTGATATGAACCTTGGCAGAGGCTCAGTTCTGATGTTGATATGAACCTGGGCAAAGGCTCACTTCTGACATCAACATGAACTTGGGCATAGGTTCAGTTCTGATGTTGATATGAACCTCTGTAAAGCCTCAGTTCCAATATTGATATGAACCTCTGTAGAGGCTCTGTTCTGATAAAAGCAGTGAAACCTTTGAACTATTTTCTCATCTCAATCCAATACCCACAAAAGGTTGTTATATTCCACTTAATGCCATTTGTTGTATGACAAGCTCAAACTGCATTTAGCTATATTTTGAGATTTTTAACAATATTTTGAGATAAGATCACATGTTCATTTTTCACATGACCTTGAGTCAGTTATAAGGATACTGTTTTTATTCAATGAAAAGTTTGTAGATTTGCTTAAAAGCAAAACATCATTTAAAAGCAAAACAATGAGTTGGCATAATAACTGTGCCAATCAAAATATATCTATGTCAGTTACCCGAGAGTGAAAATTGCACAGACATTTTGTCACAAACAAGTTCACAAATACATAATGCTATAGAAAAGAGGTATTTTGTCATAAGCAAGGGACTACACTTTCAATGATAAAATGACATTTGGATCATTATACATACATTTGGATGAAAACATGACTTCTGGGTCAAAGCAATATCACTGGGTCCCTAACAACTAATTCTGATCTTTAATCAAATGAACATAAAAATGAATGTAAAGCAATTTGGTACAAACTTATTGATTTATGGTACTTATCAATCTATCACTTAAAATTTCAATTAACTTTACTAAATTATCAAGCAAATGAATACTGGTAAGATTAAAAAATCATTTATATGCAATAAAATAAAATGCAGAATATCATTTATTCATTTAAATTTTCAAATTAGTTTGCTAATCTAACAAGCATGTTAAAACAAGTTTTTAATTATCAACACGTAATTATATAAAATCCAATATGTAATATGACTCAAACCTACAACCTTAGCGGTGAGAGGTAAGTGATCTGGGACGATGCCTTAGACCACTCAGCCACGGATGACTCTTACAGACATGCAACCATGAGTTAAGTTGATTTCAACATTGCCATACAATTTGTTTTATCTTGATTGCGATGAAAGCTCAGAGCTTACATGAACTGCTGTCAAGTTTGCTTCCTGGGTTAAACCAGTACCAAGTGTTGTTTAATAACAGACATCAGATCAAGCTTGGGATCAAACCCACAACCTTTGGCGTGAGCGGTCAACACTCTATCCATTACACTACCATCCTGTTTTATTGCCATATGGCCCTTCAAGGGGTGGGCGTGTGTGTGTGTCGACGGCTTAGCATTAAACAAGTCTATCTATATTTCAGTCTATATTGAGTTTAGCTAGTTTTGCACCAAGATCTGGTCTGTTAATATCATCTCAATTGAATATCAGTTTGTTCCACAACAACCACAAAACCATAGAAATAAATAATTCTGCTTGTATCCCTGAAAGTATCAAAAGGAATGTATGATATAAAGTATAGAAAATGAATTATAGGTGAAAACTAAAGTGAAATGGGAATGATAATCTATCAATGTAAAGTTGTATGAAGTACAGCATTAATAAGGTAATGACAATAAGTTGCAGGTTAAATGACGTGTTTGTAATGTCTTTTATAAGGTGAGGCTATTTCAACGAATTTGTACCAGTTGCTAGACTACCATATATAAATCAATGAACCAATTTTTTTCATGATAAACGCCCTTTTTTTTTTTACACACGACAGTTTATATATAGAATATCAAGTTTTAATGAGGAAGAAAACCTCAGAATGAATCTGAGAAGATCCACCGTCTTTCTGCAAATAACTGGTAAACTTTCTCAAACAATTTTTTTGACCAAGCTAGGCTCAAACCTACGACCTCAGAGCCATGTGATGTAAGATCATTAGAACCATGTTTTAGATAATAACTTTCCTAACAAGTCAAGAAATAAAGGACAATAACCTAAAATTGGATACTTCATGAAAATATAATTTTTTATAAACATAAACCCCCCCCCCAAAGGAAAGACTCAGGATTATAAATTTGGCGGGGCGAGGGTTGTTGGTAGATGTAAGACAAATTCTCAATCGCTGTAGGGAGGGGAAAGTTTTGACATTATGCCATCATAGTCCAATATTTTTGGGCGACTGTGAAATTAAGGGTGAATACCATTACATATCTGGCCATTTTAGAGGGTGTACATTGAAGACAACCAAGTCACATGCCCATCCTAATGCCTACCTGCTCCTGGGCTACAGACCTCTCTACCCGACACATTTAGTAACAGACCTCTCTACCCGACACATTTAGTAGCACCAACATAATTGATTTTCTGAAAGGAATATATACTTATTCCTTTCACAGAAGTTCCTTTAAATGCATGTTCTATTTATAGATACAGTAAACCTGCCTTAAATGTATTGACGTATAACCTTTATTTACTTGAAAGTGATCAAATTAACAGTAATTGAATATAGGCCAAAACTTTAATATGTCTCCCAATAAAGTATTGCGCAATGTTTACATTGAACTCTGTAAACATCCCGAACAAAGCCTCGAAAACGAGATCGGGAACGAGTCTTCACAATGTTATCCGATGATTGATCGGAAACCTGAAAGCGGTTCGTTGAAAATGGCAAATGTTAACAAAAACAAAAACATGGCTTCAGAAACCCGATGTTTGTAATAAAGAGGTTATGCAATTAGACACTTTAGATGTGTATATCTCTAAGTTATAAGTGTATCTTCATGCTGGGCGAATGTATTTAGGACAGGGAATTGACGGTAATATGCCAATATAATCCCTTTAAGCAGTCAAAAAAGGGAATGAGCAGAAATGGCCTTTTAAGACAGGTTGTTGCTTAATACTGGTAAATTTGCGCTAAAAGCATAGTCATGGAAAATAACTAATGTGGCTGCTTAAGACCAATGACTGCTTAATAGAGGTGGCCGCTTACACAGGTTTGACTGTATGTAATTCATCATCTGATGGACCAATCTTCCAAGTAAAACGTTTATTCATAACACTCATGTGTAATAATGAACATCTTTAAATAAATTTAGATTGACATAAAGGTCTTGAATGGATTTAACGATGTTTTCAACACATTACAGTGACAAGTAAACGGTCTTGAGTTTGAACATTTGGCCACAAAAACGGGGTTTAATACAATTTTCAACACATTTCAGGTTATAAATGACATATCCAGTTTTATTGGTGGAGAAAGATCTAAGAATGATCTGAGTAGAATCACCGTCCTTTTGCAAGTAACTGACAAACTTTCTCATATAAAGTTTTTAAAACAAATGGGACTCAAACCTACGACCTTAGCGTTGAGAGGTAAGTGATCTTAAGATGGTGCCTTAGACCATTCAGCCACGGAGGACCCCCTTCTAGGATTCTTGAAAGGCGACACTAACTGGCTAAGAGATATTTTACTAGTCTTTCTGACTGTTTAATAAAAGCTAATTGATTTAAGTGTGATTGTAAGTAATGTTTTTGTGAAAGACTTTAACTGAGCTATGAACCAGACCAAGGTCTACGTCTTTATAAGGAAAATCTAGCCAATTCTGATATTGCACCCTTGACCTCATGTGTCTATCTGCTGCACCATTGCATTGCTTATGATCAATAAAGCTAAAGAACAAAAGAAGTGTTACAAAAGAGATGGTATAAATTACAGTCAAAAACGATAAACAGTAATCATATTTAGTCAGGTCCTCGCTCCACATGGTACAAATAAAACTTCACAGGAACATTAATACAATGTACAAAAGTCAATGTTTATAAATGATAGAAAGTGCAAAAATACTTTAAAAACTTTACAAAATATACAATGAATTATTATCCTAATATCTCTAGTCTTTCATTAATAAAACAACAGCCATTTTTTTCATAAATAACATTTTTCTATTCATGATTATACAAAAAGTTGTCATACAATTGGCTACTACACCGATAGTTCTTCAAAAAAGTAATTGGAAATAAAATGTTGTTTTCTTTAACTCGGTTAAAATGAATTGATAATGAGAGCATGAAATCATTTTTTAACTAATTTTTTATACAGAATAAAAAGATTCTTGGTTTCATTCATTCAGATTAATTATATCCATCAAATGGCTTCATTGTTATCTCTATAAACTATCATCTCCCCAGTGAAACCAAGGTGTGAAATTTATTAATTATCTCCAAGTGAAACCAAGCAAATAAATTTATTAATTATCTTCCCAGTGAAACCAAGGTGTTAAATTCATTAATTATCTCCCAGTGAAACCAATGTGTTAACTTTATTACTTATCTCCCAGTGAAACCAAAGTGTTAAATTTATTAATTAACTCCCTAGTGAAATCAAGGTGTTAAATTCATTAATTATCTCCCAGTGAAACCAATGTGTTAACTTTATTACTTATCTCCCAGTGAAACCAAAGTGTTAAATTTATTAATTTATTATCTCCCCATTGAAACCAAGGCATTAAATGTATTAATTATCTCCCAGTGAAACCAAGGTATTCAATTTATCAATTAGCTCCCCAGTTAAACCAAGATGTTAAATTTATCAATTATCTCCCAGAGAAACAAAGGTGTTAAATTTATTAATTTATCATCTTCCCAGCGAAACCAAGGTGTTAAATTTATAATATATATCTCTTCCAGTGAAACCATGATGTTTGATGTATATGTCTAATATCTCCTAGTGAAACCATTATGTTTAATATGAACCTGTCATTATCTTTTACATTTTAAAATTGAAACCACTGGTTTAACCAGATCAACCTGATGGAGGGGACCAAGATTTTTATGGTCTTGTAGCAACATCTAATTATTATAATTTTCCTTTTTTTAAAAAAAAACAAAACATCAACATCTCATTTAGTTTATACTTATTTAACTTACATTTAACTTGATTGCAAAGAAAGCTCAAAGCTTAATATGAACCGTTCGTGAGACCACTCTCTGGGTTGAACCAGTACCGAGTGTTGTTTTTTTGAAAGGCATAGGGTCAAGCTGGGGATCGAACCCGCAACCTCTGGCATGAGCGGCCAACACTAACCACTGTACTTCTGCACTTCTTAAAAACACTTCATTTGAGCCACAGTCCAATTTTCTCTCTACCATGATATGTTATGTGCCAATAGATTCATACTCAACGTAAAGACATTTATTCTAACTTCTACTTACTCTTTATGGATATCTACTAACAAGTAAAATACAAAAGGTTAAATATTTTGAATGGCCTACAGTGGAATGGTGATACATAATACGACAAAATGTGTTTGACGAAGAAAAATAAACGTCAATAATTATATTGAACAAATATGAACAAAATGAAATATTTTACAAGCATATATAGAATAAAGTGTCAAGTTTGATCACATTTATAAATTAAACTCTGCCGATTCATACATGTCAACCAGGACATAACTACACACACGCGCGTGTGTGCGCATGCACATCCTTAAATAACAGTTCACATCTTTAACAAGCGTGCAATTACCAATTTTTAGCATATTTGATCAATAGCGGGAATTTATATCCTATAGAAATAATTTTGCATATCGTTCTAGGCACTAAGTGTATTCAAATATTTTAAGCTTGTGGACACTTTTGAGTAGCGGTACAATTATATATTATATACTAGTTTTTAAAGTGGAATAGGAATTTAATGTTTAAATGTTGGAAAATCTAGTCCACAAAGCAAATGCATCCTAATTAATGCATCATGTATCAGAAATTCGAATTTTGCTAAATTGCCTCCCTTCACATTAAAATAAGAACATATTTCAAAAATGCATAATATGGCAATCAATCAAACATTGATATTTTTTAATAAATTCTGTTTGTTTCTGACTCAAATTCAATTTAAAGTTAAGATGCTGGTGACTGACATGTCTAGCCAGAAACCCTCAGGACTTGGAATGTACCTATGTATTTTATAAATATTTGCCTTGCTTAACTTATTTCTTTCAGCACATATGGCAGCACTGTTTAACTGTTTCTGCACTAACACAACATTCAGGTGTCAACTGCCAACAATTTCTCATTTACTATAGAGATGACCTAACTGAAAATAGTGTGTATTTCAAACAGTCTTTAACTTTATCCCTCGAAATAATGTTGTTGTTTTTATAAAAGTATTAAATGTGAAAGATGCAGTTTCAGCTATCATCTAATTTAATGAATTTCAAAACAAAATACCCTTAACTCCCTATTGAAGACACCTTCCCTAATAAAGGCAGGCTTGTGTGTTTTTAAAGCAAAATCAAACAAAAATGTTTCCAATCCGTAGTTACTACATTAAAACTTTCAACTAATCAATTTAATCCACCTTTTACAATGGATGGCATACTTTTTTTGTGTTTTAAATGCTAAAAAAGAAGAGCAAATTATTTTTACAGACTCTAATAAAAACCCACTTTTTGGAAAATTCATGGTAGCAGGGGGTATCAGGAATTTTAGGATAATGCTTAAAATTGGGAGTCAATCCATTCATTACGAAGTTACAAATAAAATATAAAAATGTAATGTGTGTTTTTTTTTAAATTTAAATAATGATATGATTTTCCACTACACCCTGTTTGAGTATAAATAAATAAAATTCCTATTACATATATATCACTTAAATATTTAACCCTGTAAGTATGGAAACTGAAATCAGAACCTTTTGTATACACAATTTGACTAAGGTACATCAATTTTCTTTCTCTCATTACAACCTAACAAATAACACAAAATGAATTATTTGTTAACCTGCTACACGTATTTTTTTCTATAATACTCATTCAAAATTAACAGATATTTAATTTTCTAACAAATCATATAATAAATGCTATTAAACAAAAACAGTTAACAAATTCTGTCCATTCAAAAACCCTTACAACATCAATAATTCAATCACTGATAAACTTTGAGGTGCAAATCTACTAACTTTTACATAGAAACAGATAAAACAAATTACACAAATAGTTTATTTCATATTCAAGAGGCAACTCTTACTGTTTCCATGGTGATACCATACATAATAGTAATCTAAATCCTATTTTCATTTTATTTTCTTAAATCTCACTGATAATGTTTCTGACCTTTCTACAAGAAATGACATTTGACCTTTCCAAGGGGAAGGTATTTAACTTGCTTATAAACTTTAATTTATTTGGCCTACATTTTGTAAAGGATTTATATATAGAAGGAAAAGCAACTGATTGAGACATTATGAACGCTCATGTATTCATGCAAAATCTCGCAAAATCTCTTTTTCAAATATCTAAACTTCCCATCATCTCAGAAATACAAATCAAAATTCCTTTTTTGCACAATGGAATTCTCTACAAAATGAGATCGTTTCCAGAAAATTGTGTTTAAAATTGTTAAAGTATGATCACAAAATTTGTATTCTGCAACTCAAAAACCAATCAGTGATCAGTATTTTGACATGCCTTCACATTCCGGTAGGTGGATTACTCAGATTTATCCTTAGCATTCTACCAAGTCATAATGCATGAATTTCAACTTAACAAATCAATCTTTTTCAAAAGCATTCTTTTTTTTCATGTCCTTCAGTTCGCAAACTACTTAAACGTGAAGAGTTTGAATTAATTAATATTTAATAAACACTATTTTTTATGTAAACAATTTCACTTTTCTCTATAAAAAAACTAATGATAAAATTAAAGTAATTCTATCTGATTACATACCAAATAATCTCAGTATCTCAGAAATTTGTGAATGCTGAAATTATGAATAGGACAAAAATGAAAGGATACCAAATGAAAATTTAATGTCACTTCATAATTTAACTCCGTCAGATAATGAAATGAAGCAACCGAACATTAAATGGACAAAACATTAATACAAAAGTTTATGCTTTTGGCAGTGAAACAAAATCTGATACAGTTTTGGGTAAAAACATGAATATCAAAATTATTTGACTACTTGATCATGAACATGATGAAAGGGCCTATTTTGAAATGAAATTGTGTATTACAACTGTTTTACTTACAAAACATTAATTAACTACTAAATAATAATCAATTATTAATGTATCTAAAAATATTTTTATATATATACCTATGATATTAGATGTCCCACCCCCTCTATTATATATATACCCATGATATTAGAAGTCCCACCCCCTCTATTATATATATACCCATGATATAAGATGTCCCGCCCCCTCTCTATTATATATATACCCATGATATTAGATGTCCCGCCCCCTCTCTATTATATATATACCCATGATATTAGATGTCCCGCCCCCTCTCTATTATATATATACCCATGATATTAGATGTCCCGCCCCCTCTCTATTATATATATACCCATGATATTAGATGTCCCTCCCCCTCTCTATTATATATATTCCCATGATATTAGATGTCCCGCCCCCTCTCTATTATATATATACCCATGATATTAGATGTCCCGCCCCCTCTCTATTATATATATACCCATGATATTAGATGTCCCTCCCCCTCTCTATTATATATATTCCCATGATATTAGATGTCCCGCCCCCTCTCTATTATATATATACCCATGATATTAGATGTCCCGCCCCCTCTCTATCATATATATACCCATGATATTAGATGTCCCTCCCCCTCTCTATCATATATATTCCCATGATATTAGATGTCCCGCCCCCTCTCTATTATATATATACCCATGATATTAGATGTCCCGCCCCCTCTCTATCATATATATACCCATGATATTAGATGTCCCGCCCCCTCTCTATCATATATATACCCATGATATTAGATGTCCCTCCCCCTCTCTATCATATATATACCCATGATATTAGATGTCCCGCCCCCTCTCTATCATATATATACCCATGATATTAGATGTCCCGCCCCCTCTCTATCATATATATACCCATGATATTAGATGTCCCGCCCCCTCTCTATCATATATATACCCATGATATTAGATGTCCCGCCCCCTCTCTATCATATATATACCCATGATATTAGATGTCCCGCCCCCTCTCTATCATATATATACCCATGATATTAGATGTCCCACCCCCTCTCTATCATATATATACCCATGATATTAGATGTCCCGCCCCCTCTCTATCATATATATACCCATGATATTAGATGTCCCACCCCCTCTCTATCATATATATACCCATGATATTAGATGTCCCGCCCCCTCTCTATTATATATATACCCATGATATTAGATGTCCGCCCCCTCTCTATTATATATATTTTCTATGATTTTTCGGAAACCAATATCTCCTTCACATGTCTAGTGCCAATTTTAAAACAAAACTTATATACTTATCACAAAATGAGCTTGTTGATTATTTTACTCATGTTTGAACTAAAATCAAATTTATTCTGAGAGAAAGTGCTTGCATTAGTTTTTATAATGAAGGACTTATATAGAGAAGAAAAACAATTGATTGAGATGTCATGAACGCTCGCATATTCACGCAAATTCTCACAAAATCTCGTTTTCAAAATTCAATTCAATTCATTTCAGAAATACAAATCAAAGTTTATTCTTTGCACAATGGAATTCTCTACAAAACGAGACTATTGACAGCAAACTGTGCTTACAACTGTTGAAGTACTTATGATTACAAAATATGTATACTGCAACTAAAAAATCAAGGAAAGCACTTGAAATTTTACTTCAAACTACAATATTTTAAATTCAAGATCATTTTGCATGTTTAAAACATTATACAGTACTTACGGTTACAAACACCTTACATTTTATGTAAAAGAAACCAGGTGCCTGTGAAATACAAATGATTAATTCACCAAATTACTAATTTTTTGCATGCTATTTTATTAGCATTTAGTGAAGAAATGCAAGTTTCCTATCCTTCTATATAAGTCCTTGTTCTAATGCATTCTAAAGATTAAATGTTTGTATGACTATTAAAAATGATGGGAAAATGGCTTACTGTTCAGAAAACGTTGCACTTGTTTATGATTATTAGAATCCTGCATGGCCTACATCAACCACTGGCTTGTAATATTTGGAGCTATTCTAAGTCATATCCAATAAAATCATTACGGCATTTATACCTCAACTGAATGTTGGGATTTTATAATAAGTTTAATATGTCAAGTGAAATTATACATAAATATTCAATGGCTTCTATTGTTTTGGTATTCAATTTAAATACGACAGTAAAACTTAAAAAAAAATCAACCATAACTTAAGCTAAACATATTGAAATTATATGAGTAAATGCTAGGTGGGTATATATAGATTCTACTATGTTTGTTATCCCCACCCCGCTTTCCAGTCAGCACTCTATAGTGCCTGGAGTTTCCCCTGGGATGATTTGGAGGCAAGACTTATAAAACCCGCAGAATCACACATATACTTATTACCATGATCAGTTCAACTTGATGGAAATACATGAAAACAACTATGATACAATTTGATGACCCGATTTAAATTATTTAACCAAAAAAGCAATAATATTGACACATGTACAACAAACTCTTTTGAAAAGGAAAACGCATTTAGTCACGTAACTCTTCATTTGTTTTATGAAACAACAAAAGGCCTTGCTTTCTTAGCACATATAACTTACATAATAATATTTTTTACATATAAACCTTCTCACAAATTTTTGTACCATAATAAAAATACAACAGACGACAAAAAGCAAAAACATGTCACAGCATGCATCAGATACATGTACTTCCTGTGTACATACAAGCTGTATTACATTAACAAACAAGGGACTCTCACAGCTATGAAGATAAAAAATAGTCATCTAAAGGTGCATGTTTGACCAATAACCGGCAGACAGTTATCAACCAATCAACTAACAGTACATTTGTCACGAAACATGATCATCTTTCTGGTTTACTAATAAAATCTCAGTATATACTGGCTTTTTGTTCACTCCAACCTTCCTCATTTACCTACTCACTATTTAATTTCTATGCATTTGAACAGCCAGTAGATTAATTGCTAATTGCTTGGAAGCTAGTGTTAACCTTGACCATGAAAACAAAATATTTAAAAAAAATATTGTTTTCTGCTGTATACAACAAAACTCAACAAAAGGCCATTTCTTTTACTTCCATCAGAGTACCAGTCAACATCACTTCAGACTGTGTCAGTGATACATTTCAATGCTTTCCAATCACCAACCAGTCTAACATTACATCATCACGGACTGCTACCTCTGTATCCACAGAGGTTCCTTTCATACATTGACTAGATACATATAAATGGAGACTATTTATCAACTTTTTGATTGTGGTCGTCTTTGTGCATTGCTAATTTACGCATCTGTCTGATGACAGCCGTTGCATTGAAGGCCCGCTTCCATTTGCTCTTTATGAAATTCTTCTGCATCTGTGCGCTAACAGATGCGTGTATATCTTTATCAAGGGCCGTGTTCCCAGATATCCTGTAAACAAAACATTTAAAATTTTAGCAATACATTTTTTGAGAATGAAATTAGAAGTAGGTATGGTTGTCTTTTCTAATATGTACATGAGCATGCATGGTTATATAAACAGATGTTATCATTTCCATTCATAAGCAGTCTTTCATGTTACTGTACACACAGGTAAAATATGGTTACCATGTACACATTTGTCTGAATGTTTAGCGTCATTTTTATGCCATCAAGGGTTAACAGAAGATCAGTTAACCTAACCACTGTTTCCTGAGATCCTGGAAGTTATCCAGTATTTAAACACATGGAATCCACCTCCACAAGTAACTGATAACTTTCCCCACTTGAATCAGCAGTGAGAAGTTGTATATGAATTATCACAGAGTTTGTGTCTGGGCAGGGTTTGAAGTCACAATCCCTGGCTTGATAGTTAGACGTGCTACAAACTGAGTTAACCAAGCATGCCATTTCCACATGTAACATGTCTGTAACTGTTCATTGGTAACATGTGCTTAACCGTTCAATCAGTATCTTCCATCGGTTTATATTGAAGCAGGTAACATGTGGTTTATATTGAAGCAGGTAACATGTGGTTTATATTGAAGCAGGCAACGTGTGGCTTATATTGAAACAGGTAACATGTGGCTTATATTGAAACAGGCAAATGTGGCTTATATTGAAGCAGGTAACATATGGTTTATATTGAAGCAGGTAACATGTGGCTTATATTGAAACAGGTAACATGTGGCTTTTATTGAAACAGGCAACATGTGGTTTATATTAAAGCAGGTAAAATGTGGTTTATTTTGAAGCAGGTGACATGTGGTTTATATTGAACCAGGTAAAATGTGGTTTATATTGGAGCAGGTAAAATGTGGTTTATATTGAAGCAGGTAACATGTGGCTTATATTGAAACAGGTAACATGTGGCTTATATTGAAGCAGGTAAAATGTGGTTTATATTGAAGCAGGTAACATGTGGTTTATATTGAAGCAGGTAACATGTGGTTTATATTGAAGCAGGTAAAATGTGATTTATATTGAAGCAGGTAAAATGTGGTTTATACTGAAGCAGACAACATGTGGTTTCTATTGAAACAGGCAACATGTGGTTTATATTGAAGCAGGTAACATGTGGTTTCAATGAAGCAGGTAATATTAGGGTTATATTGAAACAGGTAACATGTAGCTTATATTGAAAAAGGCAACATGTGGTTTATATTGAAACAGGTAACTCTTGGTTTATATTGGAACAGGTAACTCTTGGTTTATATTGAAACAGGTAATGTGTGGTTCAATTTTACAGGCAACAGGTGACACATTTTTACTGCTTACAAAGTCATTTGTGGTTACAATACCACAGAAATCATGTTTTTATATTAACAAAGTGTTTCAATATGCGTCCATCATTTAACTTGTGGTTCATATTTACACAAATTAAATTGTGTGTTTATTTACAAAGGTAATAGGTTTTTATACATGTATATATGCTAGCAGTTTACACAAGTAACATGTCAATATACAGGTCAAATGTGGTTACAATATACAAAGGTAACATGTGGTTACCATACATATATGTATATATATATATATACACACAGGTAGTATGTGGTTTACATATTTATATACAGGTAACCTGTTGTTATCATTTATACAGGTAAAATGTGATTACCATATATATGCATGCACCCAGGTAAACTAAGATTTACATATACACAGGTAACATGTGGTTGCCATTTACACAGATAACATGTGGTTACCATTTACCCAGGTAACATATGGTATATTACTACAGGTAACGTGTGGTACATTTCTACAGGCAACATGTGACTTATATTGAAAAAGGTAACATGGTTCATTTTTACAGGCAACATGTGGCTTATATTGACAAAGTTTACATGTGGTACATTTTTAGAGGCAACATGTGGCTTAAATTGGAACAGGCAACATGTGGTTCATTTTTTCAGGTAACATATGGTTTATCTTGAAACAGGTAACATATGGTATATTTCTAGAGGCAACATGTGGCTTATATTAAAACAGAAAACATGTGGTTCATTTTTACAGGCAACATGTAGTTACCATATACATACCAAGGAAATGCTATAGCTTGTTTACAGGAAAACCTCTTCTTTGGATTCTTACACATCAAATGTCTGATGAATTCCTTGGCTACAATACAAGGATAAAGGTATTAACAGAAAGTTGTAACTGTATTTACAGTTTATACTACATTTATGGAGATTTCTAGGGAAAATTACAGTGAGATTTATTTCCTTTTACCCAGATTTTAGGAACTACTTTTTTTTAAAACACACTTATTATTTGTACTTGAAAAATAGTTTTATGTTGATAAAGTAAATTCAAAATATAAATAAATCAACATTTTGTTTTGTATTTTTGGATATAATTTCCCTGGGCAGTTCACATATCTGGTTACTATGGCACTTGTCAGGTAATAACGGCACTTGTCTGATACTAGATATGTAGACTGCCCCTGGCAATTAAATCTAATAATATGCAACAAGTGTTGACTAAGCGCTGTATTATATGTCATCCGTATTTATTGTTAGAGGAAAACCTCAGAAATGAGTAAAAGTCGACATTCTCCATCAAGTAAACTTCCATATATATTTATAAATTGTACTGAA
Source organism: Panopea generosa (assembly GCA_029582155.1). Lineage (NCBI taxonomy): Eukaryota > Metazoa > Mollusca > Bivalvia > Adapedonta > Hiatellidae > Panopea > Panopea generosa. Next base: position 68,040,272 of record CM055903.1, on the reverse strand, counting down.
GTACAATCATGTTTACTTTTATAAATATGATAAAGCTATAAGACCTTGCAACTATATTACTCTCTTTGTCAGAGAGTTTCAAATCAAGTGTTATAAGTAATAGGTACAAAATGTCAGTAATTGGTACATATTGTCAGACTTAGTAGTAGGTACATATTATCAGACTTAGTAGTAGGTACATATTATCAGACTTAGTAGTAGGTACATATTGTCAGACTTAGTAGTAGGTACATATTGTCAGACTTAGTAGTAGGTACATATTGTCAGACTTAGTAATAGGTATAAATTGCCAGACTTAGTAATAGGTATATATTGTCAGACTTAGTAGTAGGTACAAATTGTCAGACTTAGTAGTAGGTACATATTGTCAGACTTAGTAATAGGTACAAATTGTCAGACTTAGTAATAGGTACACATTGCCAGACTTAGTTATAGGTACATACTGTCAGACTTAGGAATAGGTACATATTGTCAACTAAGTAATAGGTACATATTGTCTGACTTAGTAATAAGTACATATTGTAGTATGTACATATTGTCAAATTTAGAAGTATGTGAATATTGTCAGATTTAGTAGTATGTAAATATTGTCAGATTTAGTAGTAGGTACATATGGTCACACTTAGTAATAGGTACATATGGTCAGACTTAGTAATAGGTATATATGGTCAGATTTAGTAATAGGTACATATTATCAGACTTAGTAATAGGTACATATGGTCAGACTTAGTAATAGGTACATATGGTCAGACTTAGTAATAGGTACATATGGTCAGATTTAGTAATAGGTACATATTGTCAGACTTAGTAATAGGTACATATGGTCAGACTTAGTAATATGTACATATTGTCACTCTTAGTAATAGGTACATATGGTCAGACTTAGTAATAGGTACATATGGTCAGATTTAGTAATAGGTACATATTGTCAGACTAAGTAATAGGTACATATGGTCAGACTTAGTAATAGGTACATATGGTCAGATTTAGTAATAGGTACATATGGTCAGAATTAGTAATAGGTACATATTGTCAGACTAAGTAATAGGTACATATGGCCAGACTTAGTAATAGGTACATATGGTCAGATTTAGTAATAGGTACATATTGTCAGACTAAGTAATAGGTACATATGGTCAGACTTAGTAATAGGTACATATGGTCAGACTAAGTAATGGGTACATATTATCAGATTTAGTAATAGGTACATATGGTCAGATTTAGTAATAGGTACATATGGTCAGATTTAGTAATAGGTACATATGGTCAGATTTAGTAATAGGTACATATGGTCAGACTTAGTAATAGGTACATATGGTCAGATTTAGTAATAGGTACATATTGTCAGGCTTAGTAGTAGGTACATATTGTCAGGCTTAGTAATAGGTACATATTGTCAGACTTAGTAATAGGTACATATTGTCAGGCTTAGTAATAGGTACATATTGTCAGGCTTAGTAATAGGTACATATTGTCAGACTTAGTAATAGGTACATATTGTCAGGCTTAGTAATAAGTACAAATTGTCAGGCTAAGTAATAGGTACATATTTTCAAGCTTAGTAATAAGTACAAACTGTCAGACTTAGTAATAGGTACATATTGTCAAGCTTAGTAATAGGTATATATTGTCAGACTAAGTAATAAGTACATATTGTAGTTTGTACATATTGTTAGACTTAGTAGTAGGTACAAATTGTCAGGCTTAGTAATAAGTACAAATTGTCATACTTAGTAATAGGTACATATTGTCAAGCTTAGTAAAAGGTACATGTTGTCAGACTTAGTAATAAGTACATATTGTAGTATGTACATATTGTCAGATTTAGTAGTAGGTACATATTGTCAGACTTAGTAATAGGTACAAATTGTCAGACTTAGTAATAGGCACATATTTTTAGACTTAGTAATAGGTACACATTGTAAGACTTAGTCATAGGTACATATTGTCAGACTTTTTTTAACTAAACTTTTTTCAATAGTCTAACCCTACAGTCCTTGATCTTGGTTCAACCTACCTGCAAAAAGAAGCAAAGTCTTTTAAAAATTAGGATCTCTGCCATTAATAGATCAATTCAAAAGGGGCATAATCTGTGGAAACATAATCCCCTCCAAATGCTGTGGGAATATATGCATGTCCACTTCATGTTAATAATCACCCTCAAGTTTACATTGATTTTCACAAAAGCTGTAGGAGTAAGCCTGACAATAAGTTGGATGGACAGACAGACAGACAGACGGACAACTGCAAAAGTTGTTATGTATTTTATGGCCTTAACAATCACTTTAAACCATACTATAAGAAAGCCTTCTCAATAGTACTTTGGTTCAACCTGCCCTATTGACATATAAAGCCGACACCGACACAAAACACGACACCTTTCTTAGTCAACATGACACCATTTTTAATAACATAATAATTTCCCCTGATATTAATATAGACCAACCAGTTCTTCTTCTTATTCAAAATGTTATGGATATTTTTTTTCACAAGTATATCTGATATCTCAATGAGAGCTGTTAAATATCACTCTGCTTGACATGGGTGACCCAGTGTTTTCTCCAGCTCCATTTTTTGTGGGTCATTCATGACCCACTGACTAAATATCTAGGGGTCATTTTCAAAATCTGGGGGTCATCAGTTGACTAGTTTTAAACTTAATCAACATAAAAAAATACATATTTTACGTAAACAGTTTTACTTCCTGTTTCACACAAATTTCTCAATCAAAGCTGCAATTTAAGTTACTAACTTCAAAACAATTTAACTTCAAACGAATGTTTCACTTCTGGCAACAAGTTACAACAACTAGAAAGTAGTTGTTATTATGATCATAGCCACAGGGCCATGACATTTTCAGATGTCATGGTCTCAGCTTGATCACCATGGCCCTAACTATTTTTAATGATTAACACTAAAATTATTTCAACATTTTATATTTCAGCTGAGCTACATGTTTACCGTCACTAAGAGTTATGTTACCTTAATATAAAAACATTTTAATGGCAATGTTAATTAGTTAAATTTCTGAAATTATATAACCATTTTTCAAAATGAATATGATTTTCTGAAAGTTTATTTTCTTTTTCCCATAACCTTTTAAATGTCCATTAAAGAAACATAAATGGCGCCGTGAATACCACCATAAAAACTTGAACCGGCCTTCATTTAAACTGGTATTAAAATGATGGGCATGCACGTCTCGATACCTTATAGAAAACAAAAAAAATGTTTTTCAGAATGAGTATCGTCCGTACATTTCAAACAACTTTCTTGAAAAGTTTCACGATTTCCACATTTCATTTTTATGTTCAAACAACCTAAAACTTGGTATATAACAGTGCTATTGTTGCAGCATGCGTTTGTTTTCACAGATGCTGTCTTCACAAACTTCACAGAAAATTATGTATGTGATCATAATCATCTATGCGATTGCATCAATACTGCGTTAATAACCAATTAAAGTGTTTACGTAGCTAAGTAGAGCAGCATGACCAGGGTTTCCCTGAATCAGACCATGTGATCTGTCAAAACACTAGCATTGTAAAACTAACTCTGAAACCAGCTTGCTGAAAAAAATATGCATTATTTGAACTTCTGTATTTTTAACGTTGCTTCATAGTGGACGCACTGACTTTGATTACGTCAAATGAGATTTAATTGCGTCAAATACGCAAGAATCGCGCTCTCGAGAAAACACTGGTGACTTTAAAATTACAGGTTCCAACATTTACACACAATAAATGATACCTGGGGTTGGTTTGGACTGGTTTTTCCATGTAGGTCAACATGATTGGTCATTGTGATTGGTCAACGTGACTGGTCAATGTTATTGGTCATTATAATTGGTTGATGTTATTGGTCATTGTGATTTATCAATGTGATTAGTCAATGTGATTGGTCAATGTGATTGGTCAAATTATTGGTCAACACAACTGGTAATTGTGATTGGTCAATGATGGCATTGTTCATCGGAAACTACTCAGGCAGATAATAAAGTGTATTGTCAAAGCTGACGGTGTCAAAAGAATAACTGTAAAAGTTGTCTGTACCAACATCTATTTACAGAAAAAACAAAACGTGACACCTATTCCGGCCAAATTCTATTCTTAATCAATAATAAAACCATTCTTAACATGTTAGGCTATACATAGTATATCCAGTTTTATTGGTGGAGGAAAAACTCAAAATGAATCTAAATAGAACCACCGTCCTTCCACAAGTAACTGGCAAGCTTTCCAACATGAAGGTTTTATACTAAGTTGGGTGTGAATCCACAACAGCATCTTACAACACATGGCCATGGAGGAACTGCCAACAATCTATAGACCTGGAATCCATTGCTCCACGCTCAGCTCAACAAAACTATTTCAAACCTGATTCAGAAATGTCGTCCCAGTAGGGGGGGTCAAACTCAAATTCTGCCTTAAGTATCTGTTGGAATAGAGCAGCGTCATTCTCATCATAGAAAGGCGGGTAACCACATAACCTGTAAAATAAAGATGGAAGCATTATAAAGCTACAATTAATGAAAACAAAAGTTAGTGTTTTTTAATTGTGTTTTATTTATGAAGGAAGACCTCACTCAGACTGAATGTAAGTAGAGCCACCATCATTGCACAAGTAACTGGCAAACTTCCTCAGATCAAGTTTTTGGAGCAAGCTAAGCTCAAAGCAACAACCTGAGCTGTGAGAGGTGAACATGAGGTTTAGTATTATTACTTGTTATATAGGGCTTATCCAGTTTTAATGGTGGAGGAAGACCTCCAAATGAATATAAGTAGAACCACAGCTCTTGCACTAGTTACTGTCAGACTTTCTCATATACAGTGTTTCTAGACAGAACTGGGCCCAAACCCATGACCTCAGTTACTGATGTGTTTCTGGACAGAGCTGGGCCCAAACCCATAACCTCAGTTGAAAAATTGTTGAAAGCGACGCTAAACACCATACAACATTTACTTCATATAGATGCCTTTGGACACCTCTAATTTAGATGCCTTTGGACACCTTATATAGAAGGCTTTCTGTGATTGGTACAGGAAAACGCTTATCTATGGAGTAAAGAGTTAAGGGTTAATACACTCATTAAAGAGTAAATGTAAAGCAAAATATACATTTTTCCTACAATTTAAGTCAGTTTATGTAAAAATATCGTAACAGTGGAGGCACTCTTGCCGCAATATGTATGTTAATCTGTTGTTAACCTGGAATCTTTCTTCCTGTTGGCATCATATAACCTATAATGTTATACCATCCCCCCCCCTCCCCCCTCCCCCCACTCACCCTGAATCAGTCATTCCTCTATCTGCCAATGAAACTTTATATGCCATATATTGAAAATGGAGTTTAATCTACTGTTATCTTTCAAGTAAGCTACCAAATATCACATCTTGTTTTTATAGAATCAAGTAAAGTGCTTTAAATGTATCTGATAAAAACTCGGAACTATTAATAAATAAGCTTTCACTCCATTTACCGTAGCATTAATGACCAAACCCGATGAGTAACTTACCCATAATTAGGAATCTGCTGTTACAAGCTTTCCATTATCGTATTGATTTTCTATGTACTAGTACCTTAGAATCAAATAACAGTTAATTCACTGCAGGCAATGCTTCCTAAATCATCTATTAAAACTGTTCTGTATTGTATGTTGATTTTGATCCACATCGTGCAGCGATATATACTGTGCAGTCAATACAGAACATAATAATGGACTTCACATTTACAATTAAAACCCAGGAACCTATTTACCATCCACACCTGAAGGGTAACAAGAAAGTTTTCTTGTCATCTAGACCTCAGTCCCTATCCTTTAGACATTGCCTATTTTTTCATAACAGACAACAATTCTGCAAACCCATAACATAAGCTTATAAGAAACCTAGCGATAAACCACTTTGTGTATGTAACAGAGCGAGAAAAATATGCAGTCAATCGGAAACTCAAACCCGGGACCGTATGCTTACAGGGTGCTTTAACAACTGAGGTAACCGGACTGCTGACATATGTTTCTCTCCTTACAAGTTATGTACACACTGTGACAAACATTTCTTAGAACAAATATATGACACAGTCCAACGTTGGGTGCCAATGAAACAGTACAAGAATGTCTCAACTCTGTGAAATGTGAATGGCTTATAACTGATATTGGAGGAACTAGTTTTTCTGGTTCATCTTTACATTTTGTGACTGACACTTTACTGTGTGTGACAGATATGCTTTTATAACAAATTAACACAGGAAATGCACTGATACATAAAGATCTGTGACTGCAGGAGATTATGTAACCTGTCCAGGACAAGCAGGTTTTAACTTTCAATCCAGGAGACTCCAGCACAATGCAGGTGAGTGAAATGAATGTGGCAGTTACATCAATTGAATAAGCATTGTTTTGACACTTACACTAATAACACTACACTTACATGGCTGTTACAAAGTATGTTTTTACAGTATACACTGCGGTCCCGTTATAACGCGGTCCGATAAAACGCAAATTCCATTATAACGCGGTTTTTGCTTGGCTCCAATTTTGGCTCCAAGGGGGGGCGGGGGGAAGTCATGATATAAAACTTGAAAATCTGCATGAATGATCAAATGACAACCAAACAATAGATCGTTGCTATGTTTTGATTTGATAATCGGTCATCTTCATCTTCTCACCAATTAGCCTTGATTATACAAACTGTTATAACCATTACCTCATGGTGGTTTAAAGGATAGTTTAAGTGATTGATTCATGCCAACATTGACTATTAACAGTTTGTAATAATCACGAGTGCTTCAATAAATGCTGACACACACCAAACACAGAAGCCATATGCAAACTTTGTTATTATCGAGTGATCACATGATCAAGTAACCAAGCGGTTGACAAGTATTAATATATCGCGGGTATCTTATCAGATCATAAACACAAACTTATTTTCATTATTTTATTGATGTAAATACTTCAATTATATATTTTTAATATTTTAACACTAATAGTGTTGAGTTAAAATTGAAGTGGGATTTTTTATATAGACAGCGTTTTTTTCTCCTTCCGGGTTAAATGGATATGGCTGCCAATTTTAGTTTTATCAAAACACGAAAACGTTTTTTTCTTTTCTTTTTTGTCTATTAATTATATACATATCTAAGTGTATCTGTTGTAATCAAATATGTGTTGTATCACATTACGATGCAAACAATACCATTCACATAGAGTTTTGTGGACCCCAAGAACCCGTTATAACTTGACCCGAGTGTATATGCTTTTACCCCATAGAATTGACCAGCAATCTACCTTCTTGCCATAGGGCTGTTACATCAATAAAACTTACACTTATGTGGCTCTTACAATGTATGTACTTACAGTATATATGCTATTACACCATTGAATTGAACAGCTATCTACCTTCTTGCCATAGGGCTGTTACATCAATAAAACTTACACTTATGTGGCTCTTACAATGTATGTACTTACAGTATATATGCTATACACCATTGAATTGACCAGCAATCTACCTTCTTGCAACAGGGCAGTTTCATCAATAACACTGACACTTTAGTGGCTGTTACAAACAATGTACTTACAGTATATAAGCTATTACACCAATTGACCAGCAATCTACCTCCTTGCCATAGGGCTGTTACATCAATAACACTTACACTTTAGTGGCTGTTACAACAAATGTACTTACAGTATATAAGCTATTACACCAATTGACCAGCAATCTACCTCCTTGCCATAGGGCTGTTGAGCTAATACCTCAGGAGCTGAAATAAAACAGTTTACATCTTACCAGAAGCATTAACCTAGTACTAAATTTGTTATCCCCCCATCCCCTCTTCAATGTTCATGTTAATCACAGGAATAAATAAGTATGTCAAGTTGTACTGCTTAATTACTTCGTGCTCATAAAATGTAAACACATGTTTAGGGAATTGAAGTCACAGCAATGCTTGTTGAATGTACTGAAGTCACAGCAATGAATTTTGAATGTATTGAAGTCACAGCAGTGTTTGTTGAATATACTGAAGTCACAGCAATGTTTGTTGAATGTACTGAAGTCACAGCAAAGTTTGTTGAATGTACTGAAGTCACAGCAATGTTTGTTGAATGTCATGAACTCACAGCAATGTTTGTTGAATGTATTGAAGTAGCAGCAATGTTTGTTGAATATAATGAAGTCACAGCAATGTTTGTTGAATGTAATGAACTCACAGCAATGTTTGTTGAATGTATTGAAGTAAAAGCAATGTTTGTTGAATGTATTGAAAGCACAGTAATGTTTGTTGAATGTACTAAAGTCACAGTAATGTTTTTTAGGTTATTGAAGTCACAGCAATGTTTGTTGAGGTTATTGAAGTCACAACAATGAATTTAACAAAAGATAATCCCCCCCCCCCCCCACCGAGACCCTGACAAATGATGCCCATACCTGATATTCGAAGATGAAGGTTAGGAAAAACTAGAAAGCACTGAAATTGATGAATTCACTCACCTGCAGCCTAATCAGGAATGATGTTGGTTGTATGATTGGTGTCCGCTATTAACATTTCGAACCAAACAAAACAGATGTAATAAGCTGATGCAATATTTCTTATTTATTACATAGGCATTACATTGTAACTAATTATAGTGGAGACGCAGACTCATGCAATTTATCATAACCAGAAGACAAAGTCGTCAATATCTGCCATCGTCGAAATATTTTAATCAGAAGTTTTGAGTTCTGAAACTTGAAAATGAAAACCCTTTCATAGCAAAAGGCACCGATTCAGACCTGTAGGTTTTGGATTTGTGCTCCAGCAACAGGAGAATTTTGTAATATGTCTATTTGTTTCCATGTCAACAGAAGAAATATTGAAAATGAACACTCCCTTACAGCAAAGTGTACTACTAGACCACCAGGCTGACATGTGTACAAAGTTGTGTGGAGATACCTTGTAAGATTGTGGAGTTGTGCTCTGAAAATGGTTAATTTTGTAATTTTGGCCATTTGTTTTCATGGTAACAAAAAATATAATGAAAAATACCCAGTAAATACTATGTGACTTGTTTTAAACTAAAAGATATTATGATACCAAAACATGTAAATGTGGACCTTGCAAACAACTCATGCAGATTTATGCTCTTTATAGTACATACCTACATAACCTGGAGTGCCACATGCAGTTGCCATGGTACCAGAGTCCTCTGTTTTTGATAAGCCGAAGTCACTGATCATAATTTTGGACGTTTGTTCACAGTTATAATATAGCAGATTCTCGGGCTGCAAAGATAAGCACATTTAATGTTCAAAGCAACAAGAAAATGTCACCATCACACAACAAATGGCCTCAATTTGGCAATTTGACCTAGAAAATAAAAAATAGATTTCAAAATACATTATTAAAATGTTACTTTCAACTTCATAGTATGATTGAGGATTCAAAATATATTGAATTTAATTAAATTTCATAGTTTTCTTTATTACCACAAGAAACTCATCTATAGAGGTCAAGGTCATCTGAGAAAATGCTGCATGTTTTTGAGCAGTGCAACCCACTACACAACTATGGATCAAATTTGGTGACTAAGCCAAACAGTTTAAGAAAAATGGAGCTAAATGCAACATCTTAACATTGTGTGGGTTAAGTTATACATCCAAAAAGGTAAAGGTCACCACAAAAAATCAGTATGGTTCTGAGTAGAACTTCTTAGTACACAACTGCAGATCAAATTTGGTGAAAGAGGTCAAACAGTTTCTCAGATACAGAGCTTCAAGCAAAAACTCAACACTGAATTGTTGACGCCAACTACTGCCATCGGCTGGGAAAGTAAAGACTGTGAAACAAAAATTAAATTTACAAAAGGTGTACCATCTCCCAAATGAAAGACATTTTGTAAAAGTTAAAATCATCAGCTATATTAATGCTGCAACAGGACGCATACAATTCTAACAAGAAAATAATTTGAAATTTGTTGAATGCGGCATTATAAAATTTGTCATTTAATAAATTATCTGTCAACTAGCAAATAATACTTCATTTTGGAGATTTTCTAGGTCTCACGGGTCTAGATAATTATTTTTGGTCAAGTTCATGTGAGTTGTTAATTACCATGCCCTGTGTGATGCTAGGGTCCAAATGTGTGATAGCAAGAATAGGACCACAATAGCTCATCCATGTGGAAAACGGCAACAAATTGAGCATTGGATAGAACTTACTGAAATTCTGGTTCTGCACCCATCATCGCCACGGGCATTCCTAGTTATACTCCTATATGTCCAGGCATAGAACTCAGAGTTGAATACAAGATAAAAAAAAAGGTCAAAATGTGAAAAATGCAATAAAAATGAAGCCGAGGGGTAATGGAGTTTGTGCTTTAGGAAATAGAAAAACCTGTATAATTTCTGGCAATTTGAATGGTGTCACAGTCCATGTCAATCACTAAAAATTACTTATTGCAGTTCTATTAAAAAAAAAATGGGGGAAGACCCCCATCACCACTGCCCCGGGCGTATACTTAAAAAAACATCTAATAATGCCCTTGATCACAATATAGCTGAACATTTTTTGAAAGTGACACTGAACATCATAAAACAACAACAATTCTGCAGGCATCAAGGATTCAAAGGTAACATTCTACATTTATTTATCATTATTTTTTCTTTCTATCTGAATGTAAATCTGTTGTTTTTTTGTACATGAAGAGTGAATGAGTTGACAGCATCATAATAACCTTTCTTTACTGGTATGCCATCAAACTGCAATTAATTAATTTAATCACTAGAAGTCATTAATATCTTTTTAAATACCACTTCACAGACTTCCATAAAACTAATTCTATTAAAGTTACTCGAAAAACAATCATGTTAGAATGTACTTTAATTTATACGCGATTGCTTGCTGGTAATAAATAAATCCAAGAAATAAGGAGTTTCCATCATCAGCCCAGTGCCCGGAGATACGAAACGCCACGAGTTCTACGAGAAAATTCCAATACTACCGAGACAAACTTTATTTCATTAAAAGAATGCAGTGTCTGAGTAACACAATTTTGAGAATAATTAAACATGCCACAGAGTGTTGTTTACACGAGGCTTTGTTAACTGAAAATACAGAAATCAGGAGTGTGGTCGTCACCAATACACACACGTAAAAACCATACTGTCAACTTTTTTCCAACTCTTTTTTTAAACCTTGATTTGTAGAATTTCTACAAAGACTTTGATCCTTGATGTTTCACAATTATCAAACTGGGTAAGATCAAAAAGATAATTGCAATTGATCAGTTTGTTTAAATTATAATTAAATTGAATTTTATTGCATAAGAAAGTGGGGTGAATGCAATGGAAAAAAACAATATTTTTCATATAATGTGATTGACTCGACGCATATCGTACACAATATCTACTGCTGCAAAAAAAAGTGTTTGGCTTTGGATGAATGTTTAAGAGTGGTTAAACGTCTCGATTTTCAGAAAAAAACACAGAATCAGAATGTGTCCTAATGTAACCGCGAGATAAAGGAAGAATACGAGATACAAATTTTTACTGGATTGTATGGTGTCTGCTAAATGAAAAATTCATATGAAACTGGATTTATTTTATGGTTAATTGAAACATAATAACTTTTTAATTAAATAACAAAAAATAAGTTATTTATTTATATGTACTTCTATATAAAATACAGTCAGTTCAAATATTTTCTTTCTGTTGATTGTTCTTATTTACCCCAGTACATAATTCCAAACAACTTACAGGCATGGTACATGTACATGCATGTGTGATCACTTTTTGCCTTTCACAATAAACATCGTGACTTCAGCTTTCTTGGTGAAAATATGGACCCTCTATTAAGCAGCCACCTGTGTTAAGCAGGCAGTCTGGCCATTTCCCTTGGGTGGCTGCTAAATACAGGTTAGACTGCATGAGTATTTTTTAACAATACTACATTGGTAGTAGAAGAAACCCATCACATTTTCAGAGTATTTCCAGGCTCATCTAACAGTTTTATAGTTAGTTTAAACTCATTTCTTTTACTTCTATCATACAAGTTCTTACAACTTTAGACAAATCATGATTGAAGTCTTCTCAGATAGAACCAGTACTAACTATATGCAGAAAAAGTGTCTTGCTCAAGGTCACCACACATAACCATGGTGAAGGATCGAACCCACAACCCTCCAATGAAATTCCACCATAAATTCCTACCTTCAAATCTCTATGTACAATCCCTTGATCATGCATGTAATCCACAGCCTCCAACACCTGTTTTATAAGTCTACTTGCATCTCTTTCTGTATAGCTGCCTTTCTCTACAATCCTGTCAAACAGTTCACCACCAGTCACACTGCAATATCAACAAAAACGTTTCTAGTAAAATATATATACCAAATAACTGAATGCCTTTCAGTGCAGCCACATTTGCTATTACCAATTCCTATGCTTTTAGAGCAAATTAACTTGCATTTAGCAAGAACCTGTCTTAAAAGGCCACTTTTGCTTCTTCCCTCGACTGGTTGCTCAAGACAAATTTGAATGTACATGTACAAGTCAAAATGACAGAGCATTTGACAATGGAATTACTGAAATACTGTCTGGTACTTTTGTTTGAATATTCTAAAGCGATTGGATGAGGGGGGTGGGGGTGATGGGGGTGAGGTCCAAAAATTCCAAGAAGATCCAAGTGCAGCGATATTTTTACCATTTTTTATTATTCAAAAAATCTCATGGATGCTCTGAATCTGCCAGAGTTTATGATTCATTATAATACAACACTGGCCTAGATTAACAATTGACCTGACTTGGCCTGTCAATCAAACAAGTGAATATTACAATAAGTAATCTTTATTGTTATACCGCCATTTTCCTTAGACAAGCAATGTCTGAGTAAACACTACATTGTATTTACTTGGATAAAGATGCCACATGGTCAGTGTGCGGAGCAATAGTCATCAGTCATCAGGTCAACTCTAGCTGTATACTTCTAACAAAAAAGTGGCAATCCTGTATATTAAGTTAATATTAGTATTACAAATCATATCTGAATTACAATGTTACCAATACTTCCCTATCAATTACATGGAGCGAATGTATTCACTCCGCCGGAAATTATGTAGATTATGTAGATTGCAAGTAATAACTATGATTTAATGGTCTATTCTAATTCATTTCAGCTAAATTGCAAAAGAGATCAGAGCTTATACGAATTTCTCTTGTTACTGTAATATAACCAGTTTTGATTGTGTATAATGTTACAGTTCAATATCAATGATAATTAATTTTCTTGAACTTTATATAATAAAACCCATATTCAACACATTTCAGGTTATATATGGCATTTAGCTTTATTTATGGAAGCAGACCTCTGAATGAATCTGAAAATAAACACCTGTGTCAAAAATAAATCTTAGTAAAGACCTTTCTCACAATTTTATTTTATGCACTGAGTTTGGATGACAATCAGCTTAGACCAAACCTATGTTTCCTGGGACCATGGGAGGTTAACCAGTACTCGAACACACCCCATCTCAGCAAGTTATTTAAAACTTTCCCTGCTTAAATCAGTGGTGACAGACAAATGATGTCATATATAAATCATCATGGAAACTGTGGCCAGACCAGGATTCAAACTCATGACTCCCGGACTGATAGTCAGACAAGCTACAGACTGAGTTACCTGGGCCTGGCCCAAGGGACTTGATAAATGATCACACTTACAGCTCCATCACCAAGTAGACAAAGTTCTTGTCCTCAAACACATCTGTGAGTCGTACTATGTTCGGATGACTTAATCTGAAATAAGACAAAATCATTGTGATGATGATAGATGAAAAATAAAAAATATGTATTTTCAATGTTATAATTCCAGACTGTGAACCATTGTTCAGTCAGTGGTGGAAAATCCACTTGTCTGGTCACCATGACGAGTGAATAATTGGTCAGGACGAGTAAGATTTAAGAAATTGACTTTAATATTTGTTTGTTTTTAAGCATACCATAAAAAATGTTGGAAAGGGAGGACGAGTAGCTTTTATAAGAAATTTCAAGCCCTGACAATGATGTCTGTTTGAGACGGCCCTGACAACGATGTCTGTTTGAGACGGCCCTGACAACGATGTCTGTTTGAGACGGCCCTGACAACGATGTCTGTTTGAGACGGCCCTGACAACGATGTCTGTTTGAGACGTCCCTGACAACGATGTCTGTTTGAGACGGCCCTGACAACGATGTCTGTTTGAGACGGCCCTGACAACGATGTCTGTTTGAGACGGCCCTGACAACGATGTCTGTTTGAGACGGCCCTGACAACGATGTCTGTTTGAGACGGCCCTGACAACGATGTCTGTTTGAGACGTCCCTGACAACGATGTCTGTTTGAGACGGCCCTGACAACGATGTCTGTTTGAGACGGCCCTGACAACGATGTCTGTTTGAGACGGCCCTGACAATGATGTCTGTTTGAGATGGCTCACACTGGAAGTGCTGCTGCACTGGGGTATTAACCCTTTACTTCATATAAACGCCTTCGGACACCTCTATTATAGAAGGCTTTTGAATTATTGGGTGAATTATGTTTATATTAACTGAGTAGAAAACAGTGCAGGAAGTGTTCAGATTGCTCGTCACAAGCAATCTGAACTCTTCCTGCACTGTTTTCAAACACCTTCTGTGATTGGTGCGGGAAAACGTGTATATATGGAGTAAAGGGTTATACTGCAGACACATGGTATGATACCTCATCAAGGTTGGTATTGTAGTTTTATTTGGATTAGATTCAGTTTCAACCATTGTTCAGTAATAATATGACAGCGTCTACTTGAGACAGCACTCTAAGCACTGCCACACTGGAGTTAACCATGCTATAGAATGATACACGGTAATATAAATACTCCACCCAGTCACATTATACTGACACTGAGCCGACCAGACCTAAATGCTGAGCACCAAGCGTAAGGATTCACTAATTGCCATTTTTCAAATCTCTGATATGGCCAGGCTGGCAATTGAACCTTTAGCATGTGAGACAGACGCTCAACCACCAGACCATTGCTGCGGAAGATGCTCAACCACCAGACCATTGCTGCGGAAGATGCTCAACCACCAGACCATTGCTGCGGAAGATGTGTATTGAACGAATTATTGAAACAAGATGTTACAAATAAACAAATTGCCTTCACTAGGTGCCGGTGAACTATAAACTTAATGACACGGATTTGTTGACAGAATTATTGAAGGATCAAAGATGTTACAAATAAACAAATTGCCTTCACTAGGTGCCGGTGAACTATAAACTTAATGACACGGATTTGTTGACAGAATTATTGAAGGATCAAAGATGTTACAAATAAACAAATTGCCTTCACTAGGTGCCGGTGAACTATAAACTTAATGACACGGATTTGTTGACAGAATTATTGATATATTGGAATAAAATGTTAATAGCCAATAGGTAAATTCATTTTTTGTAATCAATCAGAGTATCTTTTAAAGAACATGACATTGTAATGACTAAGAATATTTTGAATGAACACTAAAAAAAAAATATTATTATAATTTTATTCTATCCAATTTCTCAACTGACCAGGATTGTTTTGGCTCGGCCAGAAGTGGCAAACAAACAGTATTTAAATTTAAGCCTTGCTTAAAGAAATATAAAGACAAAAAATCTGATATTATACATTGGTGCTTCTGTGCAACATCAATTATAATTGTAGTTATAAAAACAACAACAACCATGTATAAAATACATGTCAATACATCACCTGTATTAATCATATCATTATAATGAAGGGGTGTATTATTTATAAACAGATATTATAACTTTATAGATTTTTTATTTCACTTGATTTTGGGATACAAAAACAAAGTACATGACTGTAATCTTTGATTATATCAATTTGTCAATTGTTTGATCTCAGCCTGTGCCAGTCCTATGGCAGACATGTTTGTAACAAATATCCTAACTTTCATTCAGCTCAGGAATACAAATCAAATTCTTTTCTTACTCAACGAAATTCTCTATAAAATGAGACCATTCCCAGCAAGTGTTGAAATACTTTTGATTTCAAAATTTGTATACTGCAACTAAGACAAGGAAATTAATTAAAATTTTGCTTTAAGCTGCAGTATTATGAATTCAAGATCATTTTGCATGTTTAAATCATAATAAAACATCTAAGATTACCTGCAACTTGCATTTTAAGTAAAATAAATTAGTTGCCTATAAAATTTGAACGATTAATTTGCCAAATTAATAATTCTTGGCATGCTATTTTATCAAGATTAAGTAGAGAGAGATGCAATTTCTTATAATTCTATACAAATCCTTGTTGTTAATATCCCCGAGAGAAAGAACCATTAGTTTACCTCAGTGGGAGAACAAATTTGTCACCGAGTTAACTATTTCCACTGACATGCACTTAGCAGTACAGAACTTGAGTGTACCTCTGTCCCACGGAACTACTTTTTTTGTACTGATTAATAGGACCAATTCACCCACTGTGTTAACTAGAATTATATTTGGACAAAAACATGCCAAAAAACAATCAAACATGACTTTGAATTTGCAAAAGACAAAACTGATAACAGCATGGTTACTTGTGAATTATTAATTAATTCATTTATCTATAGAAAAATTTATAAAGATGCATATTTATTGTTACGTTTATCCAAAAAGAAAAAAAGAAGAGAAGAATGTCACTGGTAAGTGTCACATGCTCCCCCCCACCCACCACCAAATGGTCTGTGAAAATAACGATATATTTTATTATAGGTAACATTTTAAATGTATCCATGAATATCAAGAGTTATGGACTGACGTTCAGACAAGACACGCAATTTATTGTTGTTGTTGGTTTTTTTACATTCAAGAGTGACCTTGACCTTTGTGTAACCTTTACCTTGACATTATGACATGTTGTTCATGTTGATCACTTGTGTCAAGCTATTTTAAAATCCCTCCATGTAAGACAAAGTTACAAACCAAACATGAAATATCAAACAAACTGAAAGTGTGGCCTTGACCTTTACGGTGAGGTTCTGAGTCTTACATGCGACACATCCTCATGTCATGTTGATCAATTGTGCCAAGTGATTTTGAAGTCCATCCATGTACGATAAAGTTACAGACCAGACTTGAAATCTCAAACAGACTCAATTAAGTGTTGTCAAACAAACTCAAAGTGTGACCTTGACCTTTGAGGTCTTACGTGCAACATTTTGTTATGTCATCTCGATCAATTGAGCAAAGTTAATGACAATGTTACAAACCAGACAAAAAATATCAAACAAATTGAAAGTGTGACCTTGACCTTTGAGGAAAGGTTTTGGGACTAACATGCGCACTTAATCATGTCGTGATGATCAACTGAGCCAAGCATTTTTGAAATCCATCCATGTCTGACAAAGTTAAGGATCGGACATGAAATCTAACACAACTCTCAAAGTGTGACCTTGACCTTTGAGGTACGAGCGTGGGTCTTACGCACAACACGTCATGTTGATGAATTGAATTTTTTTTTTAATTTATTCATAGGTGACAAAGCTACAAACCGAATGAAAAATTTCTAACAGATTTGAAAGTGTCGTCAAAGTTAAATTGTGACCTTGACCTTTAAAGTGGGAGTCTGGGTGTTACGAATGACATATCATCATGTTATGTTGATCATTTGAAGCAAGTATTAATAAAATCCATCTATGCATGACAAAGTTACAGGCCACACAGACTCAGTGTTGTCAAACTCAGTGTGACCGTGACCTTTGAGGTATGGTTCCAGAGGGTTGACAGCTGACAGACAGCGGACAACAAGCGATAAGAATGGCTCACTTTGAGAGATTTGCACAAAGTTAGATATATCAATTTAACACTCTGATTCTATGAAAAAGTTTAGTAGTTCTACCCATTATACAACTATATATTCTGTGACTCTAATGGGCAAACAGTTTCAAAGAAGTGAAATAAAATCTTAAAGAGAGTGTATTGGCAAATTACACATTAAGCTGCAATTAAAAAATGTCTCTATAATTATGTTATGCACATAAAAAATTGCTTACATACTGATTCAATGTTGTATTTACCCAAGAATTATCAAATCAATACCACTTAAAATATTGACAGTAATTTATTGTTGGATGTGAAAAATAGTGCGCAATATTTACATTGTTCTCTGTAAAAACATATATAACTTCGTATTTCTGAGAATATCTGTGCATCAGCAGCACCTAAATAATTTTTTAAAACATGCACAGCCAACTGTCAAAAACTATATTTTAAGAATGCAATATTATTTATTAGGTATTATCAGACACCATGTCAAATATTGCATGGAAACAAAGAACCAACATCAATTTCAACAAGGTTGTATTTCAAAGTTTTCTGATATCAAAATGTAACAAGGTTGAAATACATCACAAACAACTGCCCAATGGTATTATGTATAAACTCAATACGTTATTGTGAAACTACGTCGTTCTATTTATAATTAGACTCATCCAATACAGGTAACACAATAATATTTAATTAACCGGTATTGTACTGTATAATTCATTTAACAGATGAATGTGCTGTCATCCTTAATATGGTAGGTTCCACTTAAAAATAGAATGATGTAGTTTCAAACTAGCGTTTTGGGTTTACAGTAAATAAATTCTTTAAAAATGTTAGACCATTGTCTGCGTGTAAGTGTTTACATCAGTCATAAAATATGTACTTGTACACAATTACACAATTATTGACACCATCCATTACAATGGTTGATTGCAATACCATTCCGTCCAAAATATAAAATATAAACAAATCAAATGACGTAGCTTCTGAACTCCGACACATAATAAAGTGGAAATATCATCATATACTTTGGATACAATTGATTGATTGATTGAATACGTAGCACTATTTTTATGCCATCGAGGGCTAACAGACGATCAGTTAACCTGACCACTGTTTCCTGGGATCCTGGAAGGTTAACTAGTACTTGAGCTAACTCATCTACACAAGTAACTGATAACTTTCCCTCTTGATTCAGCGGTGGAGTTAAATGATAATGAGACACAATATCGTATATCAACCATCACGGAGATTGTGGCTGGGCGGGGATTCGGACTCACAACCCCTGGATTGATAGTCAGATAAACATATGAGTGCAATATGCTTATGTTTTCACACAAAATACATATAAAGGTATAAGTTTAATGAAACCTCTGCAAAGCTTTGGTTGAAATATGTTTCTTGTCTCTAATTACTACACCCCAAGTAGGAGTCGCCACTATCAACACCTTGGCAACTCTGATTTATCACGTTTGTGTTTTATAAGCCTCCATAGAATTGATTTTGAAGTCACGTTGATAAGTTTGTATTATTAACATCTTGCATGTTAATAAATATTTCCTTGTTTTCTTATTTTAACTTAAATGTCAAAAGATGAAAAGCGCAATGTCACTATTATGTACATCTTTCTCGTGAGATGATTGTAACTATGGTACCCACCACAAACAACCATGTATGCCAATTTTAAAGCCAAGAAAAGAGTACACATGGAAAGAACAGTCACATGCAAGTTCCTATCTCATGAATATTCACACAAGTCAAGTTCATTTCTAACATATATATTATAAATGCACTTGATTAGCATGCACACCATGTCCAGATTTACGTATATGTGGCATTGGTATATCAGTGCTCCAGATAAGCTATGTATTTGTGTATTTCACCCAAATAAATTCATGGGAAATGCAAACAATTTTGTTTTTAAGCGTACCTGTTATGCATATAATTTCTTTTAATGCAAAACCAATGTTTAATACAATGTGTATCCAAACAGCTGTTTCACATTTCCTGTATTTCGATAAACAGGAAACAACCAGATAAACCGGTTCCAGGTTGTTACAGTTTGTACCTCACAAGCTATTAGGAAAGTGAAAGTAGAGATGAGTATCAATTAGCAAGCACTTTGACAAAATGTTGAAGTGAGAATGAAAATCTCAGCTTGCAAAGGAAAGGATCAGAAGTTCTGAGTTGCAGGCAGCTGCATTTCTGGAACAATGAATAAGTTTGTTCAGCAACATTTAGTACAATACTGATAATGCAAGACAAGAGTTGCACAAGCAGCAACTATTTTACAATACTATGCATTTAATACAGAATTGTTTAATGAAGATAAGGCATTTAAATTACTTCCACTTAGACAATTCTCCCTGTTTCACTCAATTACTGTAAACTTACCGAGTGAAAATCACCCCATTATATCTTTGATTATGATATTTCACTCAATTTTTTTACTTTTGAAGAGTTTTCACCCTATTGAGTCAATTCTTATTAGGGGCACTGGTATATATACAAAGTATGCAATATTAAGTCAAAGTCGATGGACAGAACGGCCAATGTTACACGCCTCTTGATTACTAGCTGTTGCTTCATGACTTACAGTTTTCGTTTTTGTTTTCAAGGTCCTGAGAATGAGGAAATGAAAGTCAAATACGTTAATAAGGACAGAATGCCTACAAAGGAACCCATGAGAAGAACTAAATCTACTCTTTCCTTGATGTTGTCCTACTTTCTCAGTCAATGGTGGAAATTGCTCAGTTTTTTCAAAATGGAACATTTACACAGAAACTTCAATTTTTTATTCCATGAAAAATGTAGGCAACTGGAGATTTCTGAAGCTGCAAAGATGAATCTGCAAAATGTTTCAAATAAAAAACCATTTTCAAGTGAGCAAAAAATGATTTTTGCATGGCCATTTGATAGCACCAATAAGTTCATTTCTATATATAAAGATGGTGCTCTTCTTTGCTTTGTGAATTTTCATGGTATATTTTTGAGTTTTTACACCACTCATGGTTTTGCCACGGTAATACTGTAACTGAGTACAACCTTGGATGCAACTACAAAATGATTGCAATGGCTCAAATTCACATTTGATTTCAGTGATGAACACACCCTTAAATCCAATAAATCCAATGAAAATTTATGAGTGCAAATTAATTACTATCAAACAAACAGTGCCAACATGCACACGCTGGTGTTTGTGTCCATCAATCAATATTAATTTCTTTCATGGGCTTAGTTCCTTAAATAAAAAATTATGTAAAGAGAATGACTGGTACCCTGGAACGAGAAATTATATCAATCAAGTTACATGAAAATCACATATAACTTCTAACCTATACCAGGGTATTTTATAATTTCAATTTTATATATTTTATGCATCATGTAGATACATCATTTTTAGAACAAGAAATGTCACTGGTAAGTGTGGCATGCTCCCCCAAATCGTCTGTGAAAATAACGATATATTTTATAAAAGGTAGCGATGTATCCATGAATATCAAGAGTCATGGACTGACGTATCAGACTAGACACACAATTTCATGTTTGTTTGTTTTTTTTTCATTAAAGTGTGACCTTGACCTTTGCGAAACCTTGACCATGACATCTAATGTAAAGGTCTGGGTATTTCTACAGGTAAATGCAGGTGAAACATCATCATGACATGTTGATCACTTGTATCAAGCTATTTTAAAATCCCTCAATGTATAACAAAGTTACAGATCAGGAATAAAAATTAATATTAAACAAACTGAAAGTGTCACCTTGACCTCTGAGGTAAGGTTCTGGGTCTTAACGTGACACTTCGTCATGTCATGCTGATCAATTGATAAATTGAGCCAAGTGTTTTAGAATCCCATCCATGTATGATAAAGTTACAGACTGGACTTGAAATCTCAAATAGACTTAAAATGCTGTTGAAAAAACTCAAAGTGCGACCTTTACCATTGAGGTACGGGTATGGGTCTTATGTGCGACACATCGTCATATCATCTTGATCAATTGTGCCAATTTACAGACAAAGTTACAGACCAGACACAAAAAATTGAACTAAATGAAAGTGTGACTTTAACCTTTAAGTAAATGTTCTTGGTCTTGCACGAAACACATCATCATGTCATGCTGATCAACTCAGCCAAGTGCTTTTGAAATTTATCAACAGGTGACAAAGTTAAAGGCCGGACATGAAATCTCAAATACACTAAAAGTGTTGTCAAACAAAGTTAAATTGTGACCTTGACCTTTGAAGTGGGAGTCTGGGTGTTACGCGTGACATGTCACCATATAATGCTGATCATTTTAGCAAGTATTTATAAAATCCATCTATGCATGACAAAGTTACAGGTCCGACACAAATTCTCACACAGACTCAAAGTGTTGTCAAACAAACTCAAAGTGTGACCTTGACCTTAACAGTAAGTGTGTAGAGTTGATGACTGGGAAGGCTTGCGTAAAATTTCAATCAAATACATTGAGTGGTTGGTGATATATGAACTTGATGGTACTTGCACGCAAAACTTGAACCAAAATTTTAAGTCAAAGAAGGGCAATAATTCGCATTACATTCATGCAAGAGTTACCTCACTTAGTTATTGTAGTAGGGTTGATGACTGGGAAGGTTTGTGTAAGGTTTCAATCAAATACATTGAGTGGTTGGTGAGATATGGACTTGATGGTACTTGCACAGGAAAATTTAACCAGAATTTCTAAGTCAAACAAGGGCAATCATTTGCATTATATTCATGCAAGAGTTATCTAACTTAGTTATAGTAGAAGGGTTGATGACAAAGAAGGCTATTTTTACTGCTGCTATAGTAATATGCAATAGTAGTCTGCATTTCGTGTCATTTTAATGGAAACTCTATGCTTTGACTACCATATATTTGAAATGTTGATAGAACAAAAATCGCAATACAAATTTGGATCTCTATTTCATCCGCTATGGCATTTGAATTTTGAAACTATTTGGAACTATATCATTGGTTGGAGTACTGAATCACTGTCTGCAGTGTAGCAAAGATTATAGAACAAAATCATAAATAAGCCACACAATGACTATAGAAGGCATTGCTATGCTCACCTTCCAAAAATATGGATGAGAATCTAGCAATTAATTTATAAATTAGTCTAATCAGGTTGTCTTTTACGAAGATCTTGCTTGCATTTCAGAGAAAAGAGTTCCAATAAATACCACCAAATCACCTTGGAGTTGTTGTACTTCTGGACCTAGCTCAGAGATGAAGGCTCTAAACTGATACAACAAACACTAAGCTTGCCGTTAAGTACTTAACTATTTTTATCTTTTCAAACACTGCTCTCCATTTAATTCGATTATATCTCTACTTTCTGCGCAATAAACCAATAAATTGTACTTTTATTACAAAATAAAAGTAATTTTAACCTCTCAGGATTACTAAAAGTACAATATAGATACTGGTTGTAACTGGTATTTTGTTGTGGACTTTAAGAGGAATTTGCGCAGTCTCGACTGTTTTATGCAGACTGAATAGTCTTTCACTTTAACTGCGGTCTGGTTATTCCCTAATAAGCATAAACCCTTCAGGTTGGCAATAAAAAATTGTAAACAACATTAGACATAAAAAAATAATAGCAATGGTTAAAGCGTGCTGTGTATATGAGTGTTGCAATAAGGTTGATAAATGTTCAAAAGAAAAATGCTTTAGCTTTTTTCGTTTTCCACTTAACCAGAGAAAGAGGGTGAGAGCAATAAATCAAAGGGAATGGGTGCCGAACCAGTACAGTTACGTGTGTTCAGAACATTGTGTTGATGGATGGCACAGCGATGATCCAGAGGACAGCAGTTTTTCACCCACAATATTTTCTTACAAGGACGTACAGCCTACCGCAACTGCAGTTGCCAGACAGGAGAGAGCCACCCAAAGAGATGTGGTGAAGGTATATGAGGGGATATGAAATATACATGCATTTTAACAGTTCATATTGTAAGTAGACTGCACTGTGCTATAAAAACAAAGCTTATTTCTTGTATTAGAATTATGTGGACAGCTATTAATTGTATGATGGGCTGTCTTACAGCTATTAACTGTGTTCCATTTTTAATACTGTAAAAGGATGAGAAAAATAAGCAGCAAGTCTGGGACTCGAACCCTGTAAGCCTGTTGAGCGAAGCAGTGCTACTCCTGTCATGTGGGTTACAACCTGGCCTTTAATTGAGTTAGAACATTTTATTTCAAGTAAACCATTTCTGTTTTCCACAGGTAATGTAATATCTGTGACACAACCATCACTTGATGCTCCTAAAAATGAGTACATGGTGTTCAAAGTAAGGCCTGTCTCTTGCACTGTTCCATTACAGTATATCTCTGGTAAGGCCTGTCTCTTGCACTTTCCATTACAGTATATCTCTGGTAAGGCCTGTCTCTTGCACTGTTCCATTACAGTATATCTCTGGTAAGGCCTGTCTCTTGCACTGTTCCATTACAGTATATCTCTGGTAAGGCCTGTCTCTTGCACTGTTCCATTACAGTATATCTCTGGTAAGGTCTGTCTCTTGCACTGTTCCATTACAGTATATCTCTGGTAAGGCCTGTCTCTTGCACTGTTCCAATACAGTATATCTCTGGTAAGGCCTGTCTCTTGCACTGTTCCATTACAGTATATCTCTGGTAAGGCCTGTCTCTTGCACTGTTCCATTACAGTATATCTCTGGTAAGGCCTGTCTCTTGCACTGTTCCAATACAGTATATCTCTGGTAAGACCTGTCTCTTGCACTGTTCCATTACAGTATATCTCTGGTAAGGCCTGTCTCTTGCACTGTTCCATTACAGTATATCTCTGGTAAGGCCTGTCTCTTGCACTGTTCCATTACAGTATATCTCTGGTAAGGCCTGTCTCTTGCACTGTTCCATTACAGTATCTCTGATAGTCTGAACTTGCTTTTGCCTCATTGTCTACACCCCATCTTAAAGCTGTTGGAAGTGATGCATACCTGAGGAATAATGTGGAAGTAAGTACAATAAATAAACTGTTTATAACCATATTAGTCTGTTAGAATGAAGTTTCATTTTCCACAAGTGCCAAATCAGTGTGCACAAGTATATATTTATACATTGTGTTTAACACTTAAGTGAACATCAAATCATGCATTTTTGACATATTAACATATTTTAAGTTTTTGATGAACGACTGTTCAGCCAGTACTCGAGCAAATTTAGCTTAGGAAGTAACTGATAACTTTCCCACTTGAATCAGCAGTGAGATAGACAGTGAGACGCAGTGCTTTATATCAATCATCATGAAAATTGTGGTTGGGCAGGGATTCAATCTAACAACCCTTTGATTGATAGTCGGATTCACTACCAACTGAGCTAACTGGACCCTGCTCATATTTTAATAGATTGTATATTATTATTAAGCATAATTCATTAATGTTTTAGCAAATGTTCTGGTATACAGCTATTATTTTGATATAACGTTTTTTCATTAAAAATTAATATTCAATATCATTGATATTGTTTAGCTGGCAATATTACTTGTTAAGATTTGATCCTTCCATTATCTGATGAACGAGGCTAGTTGGATTCTCTCCTGCCTTCATAACCTCTCCAAACAACAAGCTTGTGATTCGGCAACACGACCATTGCCCAACTGTATATCTTTCAATATACCCAGCAAGTGTCTGGTATAGATTTTGGAGGAACTGTAACCAAACATTATAACATTACACTGATATAACCCAATGTAACAGAGCACACTACTAATTTTTCACAAAAGAAAAAGGCATACCGGTACTTAATACTTTTATAAAAAAAATATTAGAAAATATTTAGTAAAGGCCTTGTGTAAGTACAAGTAAAAATGTCCAAAGTAAGAAATGGAACAAGTTTTAATATTTTTTTGGAAATTTTTAAAGTTTTTATAATATGCTTACTGTGGCTTGTGGAAAAAAAATCGTATTTTTCATTTGGTCGTACAAAATCAAGTCAGGATTTTCTACCACTTCCTCCCATACAGCGTCTGGTGTTTCATTCGGTATGTTCCAGAGATGTGACATGCTTATGAGAAAAAAGTACTAGTTTATACTTTATTGAATAGAGAAAAAATGTTTAACTGTTTGAATATTTTGTTGCGATATAAAATTATGTTTCAGTCAAACCTGTGTAAGCGAGAACTTTTATTCAGCAGCCACTTGTCTTAAGCTGTCATATTTGTTTTTAA
This sequence comes from Panopea generosa, assembly GCA_029582155.1. Lineage (NCBI taxonomy): Eukaryota > Metazoa > Mollusca > Bivalvia > Adapedonta > Hiatellidae > Panopea > Panopea generosa. Next base: position 68,014,271 of record CM055903.1, on the reverse strand, counting down.
GTTTCCCGTTTGTATGCTTTCAGAGCAAGTTAACCTGTATTAAGTAACACCCTGTCTTAAAAGACCACTTTTATTCTTCCATTCACTTGCTACTTAAGGTTTGACTGTATATTAAATACTATACATATAAATCATAAATGTAGGTAAAACTGTCTGCCATGTTATCTCAACATTAGATATGGTTATTCCCTTATTTATTATTTAAAGGGAGACGACCCTTTTTTTTTCTATATTCTCATGGTTAACTACTGTCATTAAATACTCAAAACAAATGTGCCGTACATTTTCTCAGTCATTGTTTTTTTTTTTAAAATAATTTATGAATGAACATTGCATTTATTTACATGTTTTTGGAAATGATTTTTTAAGTTCCATCAGCTTCTGCTGAGAATACTGGGCATCAAACTGCCTTAAGGTTCTATGCCTTGGGTCAAAGTCAAGTGTTTGGCGGGCCTGCTTATCATCGAACTTTGACTTGGTAAGGTTGAACTGACTGGTACTGGTTTGACTGTCATTGGCCGTGGCACATTCCATTTGCATATGACGTAGTGCTATCGCATGTGTTTGGTTGTTTCAAATTGTTGATAGCTAACAGTACTGTACCAACATGACTGCAAGTTTGAGCCAGCCTAGAAATAATTTTATTCACATAATTTTACTCATGAAAATATAACAAGTTATTTTATAATGGAGATCTGTTACTTTTAAAACTAAAACTGAAGTAGTCAGAGAAATAATTGACCTTTATTGGTAATTATTTTAATTTATTTTTATATACTTTATTATTCTGTTACTTAATAATGAGTACTGCTAACTTTTTATTTTTTTAAGTGAGAAGTTGACCTTATTTTAGACATAAACTGACTTAGAGTACAGTCTGACAATGTCTAAATTGATATTTATGTTTTACTTAGTTATTACATACCCAATAGGACAATGGCAGAGGGCATACTGTGTAGTGAACTTGTTATCAATACAGCACATGCAGATGTATAGTATATTTTAGTTTTTTATGGAAGTCAAACAATAACATTTATTTTCCTTTCATATCATTATTAAAATAATGTTCTGGTAATAGTATAAGAGTGGATCAACTTCTTAAAGAAAATACAAGTGGCTAATATTATAAAGTTAACGCCATATTACTGTGTAATGGTGAATTTGTAGATTATGTCTAGTTATGAAACATAGTGGATGGATATTAAATGGATTCTTTTTCAATTCAATCATTACCTTGTGTTATTTGCATTTTGCCCATAGCCTGGTAATAATTTACCACATGTAGACTGGAAAAACATCAACAAATTTCAATTAAACGAAGTAGTAGATCTGCTTAAACTTGATTGATTGGAAAATAAATTGGAAAATAATGTTTTAAGTTCCATGTGAGAGGGGGTTGTATAGCAAAATTACATTATGAATAAAGTTGGAATTGAGTTAATGTGTCTTAACTAAATTGCTTGTGCTTTTTAAATGAGGAGAACAAGTATTGTTATTCACCTTTGCTGCTAGTATTTGTCCAACATCACCTCCATCATAATGCTGAACAGCCCTGTCAAGGCCTTTGAAGTTCTTGATGGGTGTTTCTGTTGTTCCTTTCCTCACGATCAAAAAAACGAATATATTTCGTGAACTGAATAATTGGTAGCATACCATTGTCACAAGCATACGTAACCTTATCAAAAGGTGGTAGGTTCCCTTTCCTGGTAAAACTGGTAATAGGGCACTTACACACAATGTTTGTTTATGTAAAGAAAGGGCCGAACATGGTAAAACTGGTAATAGGCCACTAACACACAATGTTTGTTTATGTAAAGAAAGGGCCGAACATGGTAAAACTGGTAATAGGGCACTAACACACAATGTTTGTTTATGTAAAGAAAGGGCCGAACATGGTAAAACTGGTAATAGGGCACTAACACACAATGTTTGTTTATGTAAAGAAAGGGCCGAACATGGTAAAACTGGTAATAGGGCACTAACACACAATGTTTGTTTATGTAAAGAAAGGGCCGAACATGGTAAAACTGGTAATAGGGCACTAACACACAATGTTTGTTTATGTAAATAAAGGGCCAAACATGGTAAAACTGGTAATAGGGCACTAACACACAATGTTTGTTTATGTAAATAAAGGGCCAACATAGTAAAACTGGTAATAGGGCACTAACACACAATGTTTGTTTATGTATAGAAGGGGCCAACATGGTAAAACTGGTAATAGGGCACTAACACACAATGTTTGTTTATGTAAAGAAAGGGCCGAACATGGTAAAACCGGTAATAGGGCACTAACACACACTGTTTGTTTATGTAAAGAAGGGGCCGAACATGGTAAAACTGGTAATAGGGCATTAACACACAATGTTTGTTTATGTATAGAAGGGGCCGGACATGGTAAAACTGGTAATAGGGCACTAACACACAATGTTTGTTTATGTATAGAAGGGGCCGGACATGGTAAAACTGGTAATAGGGCACTAACACACAATGTTTGTTTATGTATAGAAGGGGCCGAACATGGTAAAACTGGTAATAGGGCACTAACACACAATGTTTGTTTATGTATAGAAGGGGCCGAACATGGTAAAACTGGTAATAGGGCACTAACACACAATGTTTGTTTATGTAAAGAAAGGGCCAACATGGTAAAACCGGTAATAGGGCACTAACACACAATGTTTGTTTATGTAAAGAAAGGGCCGAACATGGTAGACTGGTAATAGGGCACTAACACACAATGTTTGTTTATGTAAAAAAAGGGCCGAACATGGTAAAACTGGTAATAGGGCACTAACACACAATGTTTGTTTATTTAAAGAAGGGACCGAACATGGTAAAACTGGTAATAGGGCACTAACACACAATGTTTGTTTATGTAAAGAAAGGGCCAACATGGTAAAACCGGTAATAGGGCACTAACACACAATATTTGTTTATGTAAAGAAAGGGCCGAACATGGTAAAACTGGTAATAGGGCATTAACACACAATGTTTGTTAATGTATAGAAGGGGCCGGACATGGTAAAACTGGTAATAGGGCACTAACACACAATGTTTGTTTATGTAAAGAAAGGGCCAACATGGTAAAACTGGTAATAGGGCACTTACACACAATGTTTGTTTATGTATAGAAGGGGCCGGACATGGTAAAACTGGTAATAGGGCACTAACACACAATGTTTGTTTATGTATAGAAGGGGCCGAACATGGTAAAACTGGTAATAGGGCACTAACACACAATGTTTGTTTATGTATAGAAGGGGCCGAACATGGTAAAACTGGTAATAGGGCACTAACACACAATGTTTGTTTATGTAAAGAAAGGGCCAACATGGTAAAACCGGTAATAGGGCACTAACACACAATGTTTGTTTATGTAAAGAAAGGGCCGAACATGGTAAAACTGGTAATAGGGCACTAACACACAATGTTTGTTTATGTAAAAAAAGGGCCGAACATGGTAAAACTGGTAATAGGGCACTAACACACAATGTTTGTTTATTTAAAGAAGGGACCGAACATGGTAAAACTGGTAATAGGGCACTAACACACAATGTTTGTTTATGTAAAGAAAGGGCCAACATGGTAAAACCGGTAATAGGGCACTAACACACAATATTTGTTTATGTAAAGAAAGGGCTGAACATGGTAAAACTGGTAATAGGGCATTAACACACAATGTTTGTTAATGTATAGAAGGGGCCGGACATGGTAAACTGGTAATAGGGCACTAACACACAATGTTTGTTTATGTAAAGAAAGGGCCAACATGGTAAAACTGGTAATAGGGCACTTACACACAATGTTTGTTTATGTATAGAAGGGGCCGGACATGGTAAAACTGGTAATAGGGCACTAACACACAATGTTTGTTTATGTATAGAAGGAGCCGAACATGGTAAAACTGGTAATAGGGCACTAACACACAATGTTTGTTTATGTATAGAAGGGGCCAAACATGGTAAAACTGGTAATAGGGCATTAACACACAATGTTTGTTTATGTAAAGAAAGGGCCAACATGGTAAAACCAGTAATAGGGCACTAACACACAATGTTTGTTTATGTATAGAAAGGGCCGAACATGGTAAAACTGGTAATAGGGCACTAACACACAATGTTTGTTTACGTATAGAAGGGGCCAACATGGTAAAACTGGTAATAGGGCATTAACACACAATGTTTGTTTATGTAAAGAAAGGGCCAACATGGTAAAACCGGTAACAGGGCACTAACACACAATGTTTATTTATGTAAAGAAAGGGCCGAACATGGTAAAACTGGTAATAGGGCACTAACACACAATGTTTGTTTATGTATAGAAGGGGCCGGACATGGTAAAACTGGTAATAGGGCACTAACACACAATGTTTGTTTATGTATAGAAGGGGCTGAACATGGTAAAACAGCACTAAGTGCAATGAAACACTCTATAAGTTTGGCTTTCGTTGTGTTTTTTTTTTTTTTTCCCCAATTATCATATAAAAGCTGCCGAATCTGTCACACCGACAAACGATTCAAACTTTCGATGAAAATGATCACGCAGTCAATAGAATAAATACGGAATGTACTTCTATATTATCAAATGTTGCCATAAAACTCCAAAACAATTATTGATTTTTGCAGATTCAATGTGTACACGTCTCTAAAACATTATCTTACCTTACTGGAATGTTGATACCACCCATGTTTTTACATAACACACGTATTATAAAATATTGCTTTGCCACCTGGAAGAGTTTGTACGCATGTCTGCACATATTAGCGAACAACTCTATATGGTACATGGTAAAGTTGCCAATATATTCATGGTGGTCTTGGGTTTAAGATGCTTAGCACACTGCAGTGTCGATATGGGGCGGTCTGATACAACGCTAATAATTTTTTATTACGCATAATTATTTTCTACGACTCCCTTTAAAGCTGATATGTTCGACCAAAAACTGTGTTATAACAATTGATGAATCTTTAATTACCATGTCTAATTCAGGCATCAATTGCACCTAATTAGTCTAGACTGACATGATGATATCTATTTATGGTTATGCAAAACACCACTTTTAATTGATTTACATGGACAAAAATAGTGTGTCTCGTTTATCACACATTGTCATGTTTTTCGCAAATGAACAGTAAAAAAACAATTTTTTTACACTAGATATATATCTACCGTTACCAATGGGGAGTGGGGGGGGGGGGGGGGGGGGGGGGGGGGGGGCATGGGGGGTGCTCACTTATAAAGAATCATGTGTCGATCATGTGATGACCAAGACAGAATGTTTTTCTAAAACAAAGTCATTTGCATACAGTTTCACAGATGGTGACTCATTCCACATGTGTGACTTTCCATAACAATGGAATATAGTACTTCAGATGTAATACTAGACCACAGATCATGGACAGATTAATAGTGGAATGGAACCTTAGATGTAAAACAAGAGTACAGATGGCCAGACTAACATTTGAACAGAACCTCAGATGTAGAACAAGAAATCAAATGCCCAGACTTACAGAGTAATAGAACCTCAGAGGTAAAACAAGAATTCAGATTGCCAGACTAGCAGTGTAGTATAATCTCAGATGTAATTGGACAGACTAGCAGTGGAATATAACCTCGGATGTAAAACAAGAACTCAGATGGCCAGACTAACAATGGAATAGAACCTCAGATGTAAAACAAAAACTCAGGTGGCCAGACAAGAAGTGGAATAGATCCTCAGATGTAAAACAAGAACTCAGATGGCCATACTAACAGTGGAAAAGAACCTCAGATGGCCAGACTAACAGTGGAAAAGAACCTCAGATGTAAATCAAGAATACAGATGACCAGACTAACAGTGGAATAGAACCTCAGATGTTAATCAAGAACGCAGATGACCAGACTAACAGTGGAATAGAACTTCAGATGTAAAACAAGTACACAAATGGCCAGACTAACAGTGTAAAAGAACCTCAGATGTTAATCAATAACACAGATGGCCAGACTATCAGTGGAAAAGAACCTCAGATGTAAAACAAGTACACAAATGGCCAGACTAACAGTGGAATAGAACCTCCGATGTAAAACAAGTACACAGATGGCCAGACTAACAGTAGAAAAGAACCTCAGATGTAAAACAAGTACACAGATGACCAGACTAACAGTGGAATAGAACCTCAGATGTAAAACAAGTACACAAATGGCCAGACTAACAGTGGAAAAGAACCTCAGATGTAAAACAAGTACACAGATGACCAGACTAACAGTGGAATAGAACCTCAGATGTAAAACAAGTACACAAATGGCCAGACTAACAGTGGAAAAGAACCTCAGATGTAAAACAAGTACACAGATGACCAGACTAACAGTGGAATAGAACCTCAGATGTAAAACAAGAGCACAGATTGCCAGACTAACAGTGGAAAAGAACTTTAGATAAACAGACTGATGTAGACAGATGTTATTTTGGTAACTGTACAACAGCATTAATTGTAGACAATTGAATAATGTCTGGAGAAAAAGCCTCAGCAGAATATTGCTTTAAAAACTCTAAAATTCTAAAAACTACATACAACACAGTATTCATAAAAGCATGCTTTTAAATTCCTTGCTCTTAAACAAAATTATCTTTCCATTATCTGCCATTAAATGAGAAAAAAACTAAGTGTAACAATGATCTCATCTTTTGAACTGATGTCCTTTCTGGCAGTTTGTGAGAGCTAATGCCATAAACATGTACCTAAATTAAATTAAAATTTTCAATTAGTAGCGTGTCTTCGAGAGACATTGTGCGTTAATTGGTTTAGAGAATGCGGCATGAAGCATGGAGACAACAATCTTCCTTCTAGACTCCAACGCTGATTCATATTTATGCCAGCACGGAATTTTGCTTATCAAGTTAGTTCTGCAACTGTTTATATAATCTCTAAAAAAAAAGTTAGCTGCTGCAACAGAAAGTGACAATATATACCATGCTTTCATGTATAATGTGAAAACAAGGAATGTCACTGGTTAGTGTCACATGCCCCCTCAAATGGTCTGTGAAAATAATGATATATTTTATGGTAGGTAGCAATTTAAATGTATCCATGAATATCAAGAGTAATGAACTGATGTTCCAGACTAGATATAAAATTTCATATTTTTTACATTAAAGTGTGACCCTGACCTTGACATCTGATTTAAAGGTCTGGGTATTTCTATAGGTAAATGCAGGTGATACATCATCATGACATGTTGATTACTTGTGTCAAGCTATTTTAAAATCCCTCCATGTAAGACAAAGTTACAGACCAGACATGAAATATCAAACAAATTAAAAGTGTGACCTTGACCTCCGAGGTAAGGTTCTGGATCTTACACGTGACACATCATTATGTTATGTTGATCAATCAATCAATTGAGCAAAGTGTTTTTGAAATCCATCTATGTATGATAAAGTTACAGACCGGACTTGAAATCTCAAACAGACTAAAGTGTGACCTTGATCTTTGAGGTACAGGTCTGGATCTTAGGTTCGACATGTTGTCATGTCATCTTGATCAAGTGATCCAAACTAAAAACAAAGTTATAGACCAGACACGAAATATCAAACAAATTGAAAGTGTGACCTTGACCTTTAAGGAAAGGTTTTGGGTTTTACACTGTCATGGCACTTCATCATGTAATGTTGATCAACTGAGCCAAGTGTTGTTGAAATCCATCCATGTATGACAAAGTTAAGGACCAGACACGAAATCACAAACAGACAAAGTGTTGCCATCATCGTCCTAATTTAAGATAATTATCAAACAAGAATAAATGGGAAATTATAAGTTTGGCATACAAAATAAATGTAAAAAAGTTTTGAAATAACTGATGCTGCATGCCGCACAAATATTAATTATTGGTGCAGCAATGCCGCACCATGCCACATCCATGTCTGCGCCAATGTATAATGGTAATTATATAAAATGCCCAATTTAATTATTAGGCCGAAATGGGTAGCACATGTTAACCTCTCAAATTTAGAATTCTGTAAAATAAAACAAATATTACCACAGTTGTGGTTTAGTGGTTGAGCATCCACCTTGCATGCGGTAGGTCACGGGTTTGATCCCTGGCCGGATTAAACCAAAGACTTGAAAAATAGTACTAGCTTCCTCACTTTGAGCTCAACATTTAGACAATAGTTCTAGGTCTGGTCAGCTTGATGTCAGTATTGTGTGACTGGGTGGGGTATCATACAATGACTTTGTGTCTGCAGCATGATACTTCATTGTGGCAGCACTCAGAATACTGTATCAAATACAGACTGTCTCAAAATGACTGGAAAATTGTTGAAAACGCGCTAAATACCATACAACAATAAAAATAACTACATGTATTAAACAAAACTATATAATACTTTGCTAGAGTTTTTTTACAAATTATAAATTATCTGAACTTTGTTTAAATTAACACAAGAAAATATTGAAATAGTTCTTTGAAATACTAGCATGAAGGGTATGGAGGTTTTTATTAGTTAACAGTACTTGCACCTGCGTCTCTTTTACATAAACTGCGTTCCATTATTTACATGTCACACAGCTTCTATCAATTCTGTTCTTCCTTCAAACACTTTTTTTTTTTAAATCTTTCTTTTATTTCACTTTAGCAAATTTATATTAAACTGTATGTAGTTGCAGAATGGTCTTTTGTGAGATAAATCAGTATTAGACACGCCTTATATCAGGTCACTGACTATTTCCCAACATATACAGGTGTTCATGCAGAATGGTCCTTTGAGAGATAGACCAGTGTTAGACATGCCTTATATCAGGTCTCTGACTACTTCCCCACATATACAGGTGTTCATGCAGAATGGTCCTTTGAGAGATAGACCAGTATTAGACACGCCTTATATCAGGTCACTGACTACTTCCCCACATATACATGTGTTCATGCAGAATGGTCCTTTGAGAGATAGACCAGTATTAGACACGCCTTATCTCAGGTCACTGACTATTTCCCAACATATACAGGTGTTCATGCAGAATGGTCCTTTGAGAGATAGACCAGTATTAGACACGCCTTATCTCAGGTCACTGACTATTTCCCAACATATACAGGTGTTCATGCAGAATGGTCCTTTGAGAGATAGACCAGTATTAGACACGCCTTATATCAGGTCACTGACTACTTCCCCACATATACAGAAGTGTTCATGCAGAATGGTCCTTTGAGAGATAGACCAGTGTTAGACATGCCTTATATCAGGTCACTGACTACTTCCCCACATATACAGAGGTGTTCATGCAGAATAGTCCTTTGAGAGATAGACCAGTGTTAGACACGCCTTATATCAGGTCACTGACTACTTCCCCACATATACAGGTGTTCATGCAGAATGGTCCTTTGAGAGATAGACCAGTGTTAGACATGCCTTATATCAGGTCACTGACTACTTACCCACATATACAGGTGTTCATGCAGAATGGTCCTTTGAGAGATAGACCAGTGTTAGACATGCCTTATCTCAGGTCTCTGACTACTTCCCCACATATACAGGTGTTCATGCAGAATGGTCCTTTGAGAGATAGACCAGTGTTAGACACGCCTTATCTCAGGTCACTGACTACTTCCCCACATATACAGAGATGTTCATGCAGAATAGTCCTTTGAGAGATTGACCAGTGTTAGACACGCCTTATCTCAGGTCACTGACTACTTCCCCACATATACAGGTGTTCATGCAGAATGGTCCTTTGAGAGATAGACCAGTATTAGACACGCCTTATATCAGGTCACTGACTATTTCCCAACATATACAGAGATGTTCATGCAGAATAGTCCTATGAGAGATAGACCAGTGTTAGACACGCCTTATCTCAGGTCACTGACTACTTCCCCACATATACAGAGATGTTCATGCAGAATAGTCCTTTGAGAGATAGACCAGTATTAGACACGCCTTATCTCAGGTCACTGACTACTTCCCCACATATACAGGTGTTCATGCAGAATGGTCCTTTGAGAGATAGACCAGTATTAGACACGCCTTATATCAGGTCACTGACTATTTCCCAACATATACAGAGGTGTTCATGCAGAATAGTCCTATGAGAGATAGACCAGTGTTAGACACGCCTTATCTCAGGTCACTGACTATTTCCCAACATATACAGAGGTGTTCATGCAGAATAGTCCTATGAGAGATAGACCAGTATTAGACACGCCTTATATCAGGTCACTGACTACTTCCCCACATATACAGGTGTTCATGCAGAATGGTCCTTTGAGAGATAGACCAGTGTTAGACACGCCTTATCTCAGGTCACTGACTACTTCCCCACATATACAGGTGTTCGTGCAGAATGGTCCTTTGAGAGATAGACCAGTATTAGACATGCCTTATATCAGGTCACTGACTACTTCCCCACATATACAGGTGTTCATGCAGAATGGTCCTTTGAGAGATAGACCAGTATTAGACATGCCTTATCTCAGGTCACTGACTACTTCCCCACATATACAGGTGTTCATGCAGAATGGTCCTTTGAGAGATAGACCAGTGTTAGACATGCCTTATATCAGGTCACTGACTACTTCCCCACATATACAGGTGTTCATGCAGAATGGTCCTTTGAGAGATAGACCAGTGTTAGACATGCCTTATATCAGGTCACTGACTACTTCCCCACATATACAGGTGTTCATGCAGAATGGTCCTTTGAGAGATAGACCAGTGTTAGACATGCCTTATCTCAGGTCTCTGACTACTTCCCCACATATACAGGTGTTCATGCAGAATGGTCCTTTGAGAGATAGACCAGTGTTAGACATGCCTTATATCAGGTCACTGACTATTTCCCAACATATACAGGTGTTCATGCAGAATGGTCCTTTGAGAGATAGACCAGTATTAGACATGCCTTATATCAGGTCACTGACTATTTCCCCACATATACAGGTGTTCATGCAGAATGGTCCTTTGAGAGATAGACCAGTGTTAGACATGCCTTATATCAGGTCACTGACTACTTCCCCACATATACAGGTGTTCATGCAGAATGGTCCTTTGAGAGATAGACCAGTGTTAGACATGCCTTATCTCAGGTCTCTGACTACTTCCCCACATATACAGGTGTTCATGCAGAATGGTCCTTTGAGAGATAGACCAGTGTTAGACATGCCTTATATCAGGTCACTGGCTATTTCCCAACATATACAGGTGTTCATGCAGAATGGTCCTTTGAGAGATAGACCAGTATTAGACATGCCTTATATCAGGTCACTGACTACTTCCCCACATATACAGGTGTTCATGCAGAATGGTCCTTTGAGAGATAGACCAGTGTTAGACATGCCTTATATCAGGTCACTGACTACTTCCCCACATATACAGGTGTTCATGCAGAATGGTCCTTTGAGAGATAGACCAGTGTTAGACATGCCTTATCTCAGGTCTCTGACTACTTCCCCACATATACAGGTGTTCATGCAGAATGGTCCTTTGAGAGATAGACCAGTATTAGACACGCCTTATCTCAGGTCACTGACTATTTCCCAACATATACAGAGGTGTTCATGCAGAATAGTCCTATGAGAGATAGACCAGTATTAGACACGCCTTATCTCAGGTCTCTGACTACTTCCCCACATATACAGGTGTTCATGCAGAATGGTCCTTTGAGAGATAGACCAGTGTTAGACATGCCTTATATCAGGTCACTGACTACTTCCCCACATATACAGGTGTTCATGCAGAATGGTCCTTTGAGAGATAGACCAGTGTTAGACATGCCTTATCTCAGGTCTCTGACTACTTCCCCACATATACAGGTGTTCATGCAGAATGGTCCTTTGAGAGATAGACCAGTGTTAGACATGCCTTATATCAGGTCACTGACTACTTCCCCACATATACAGGTGTTCATGCAGAATGGTCCTTTGAGAGATAGACCAGTGTTAGACATGCCTTATATCAGGTCACTGACTACTTCCCCACATATACAGGTGTTCATGCAGAATGGTCCTTTGAGAGATAGACCAGTGTTAGACATGCCTTATATCAGGTCACTGACTATTTCCCAACATATACAGAGGTGTTCATGCAGAATAGTCCTATGAGAGATAGACCAGTATTAGACACGCCTTATATCAGGTCACTGACTATTTCCCAACATATACATGTGTTCATGCAGAATGGTCCTTTGAGAGATAGACCAGTGTTAGACATGCCTTATATCAGGTCACTGACTATTTCCCAACATATACATGTGTTCATGCAGAATGGTCCTTTGAGAGATAGACCAGTGTTAGACATGCCTTATATCAGGTCACTGACTACTTCCCCACATATACAGGTGTTCATGCAGAATGGTCCTTTGAGAGATAGACCAGTGTTAGACACGCCTTATATCAGGTCACTGACTACTTCCCCACATATACAGGTGTTCATGCAGAATGGTCCTTTGAGAGATAGACCAGTGTTAGACACGCCTTATATCAGGTCACTGACTACTTCCCCACATATACAGAGGTGTTCATGCATAATAGTCCTATGAGAGATAGACCAGTGTTAGACATGCCTTATCTCAGGTCACTGACTACTTCCCCACATATACAGGTGTTCATGCAGAATGGTCCTTTGAGAGATAGACCAGTGTTAGACACGCCTTATATCAGGTCACTGACTACTTCCCCACATATACAGGTGTTCATGCAGAATGGTCCTTTGAGAGATAGACCAGTGTTAGACACGCCTTATCTCAGGTCACTGACTACTTCCCCACATATACAGAGGTGTTCATGCAGAATAGTCCTATGAGAGATAGACCAGTATTAGACACGCCTTATATCAGGTCACTGACTATTTCCCAACATATACAGAGGTGTTCATGCAGAATAGTCCTATGAGAGATAGACCAGTATTAGACACGCCTTATATCAGGTCACTGACTATTTCCCAACATATACATGTGTTCATGCAGAATGGTCCTTTGAGAGATAGACCAGTGTTAGACATGCCTTATATCAGGTCACTGACTATTTCCCAACATATACATGTGTTCATGCAGAATGGTCCTTTGAGAGATAGACCAGTGTTAGACATGCCTTATATCAGGTCACTGACTACTTCCCCACATATACAGGTGTTCATGCAGAATGGTCCTTTGAGAGATAGACCAGTGTTAGACACGCCTTATATCAGGTCACTGACTACTTCCCCACATATACAGGTGTTCATGCAGAATGGTCCTTTGAGAGATAGACCAGTGTTAGACACGCCTTATCTCAGGTCACTGACTACTTCCCCACATATACAGAGGTGTTCATGCAGAATAGTCCTATGAGAGATAGACCAGTATTAGACACGCCTTATATCAGGTCACTGACTATTTCCCAACATATACAGAGGTGTTCATGCAGAATAGTCCTATGAGAGATAGACCAGTATTAGACACGCCTTATATCAGGTCACTGACTATTTCCCAACATATACATGTGTTCATGCAGAATGGTCCTTTGAGAGATAGACCAGTGTTAGACATGCCTTATATCAGGTCACTGACTACTTCCCCACATATACAGGTGTTCATGCAGAATGGTCCTTTGAGAGATAGACCAGTGTTAGACATGCCTTATATCAGGTCACTGACTACTTCCCCACATATACAGGTGTTCATGCAGAATGGTCCTTTGAGAGATAGACCAGTGTTAGACATGCCTTATCTCAGGTCACTGACTATTTCCCAACATATACAGAGGTGTTCATGCAGAATAGTCCTATGAGAGATAGACCAGTATTAGACACGCCTTATCTCAGGTCTCTGACTACTTCCCCACATATACAGGTGTTCATGCAGAATGGTCCTTTGAGAGATAGACCAGTATTAGACACGCCTTATCTCAGGTCACTGACTACTTCCCCACATATACAGAGGTGTTCATGCAGAATAGTCCTATGAGAGATAGACCAGTATTAGACACGCCTTATCTCAGGTCACTGACTACTTCCCCACATATACAGAGATGTTCATGCAGAATAGTCCTTTGAGAGATAGACCAGTATTAGACACGCCTTATCTCAGGTCACTGACTACTTACCCACATATACAGAGGTGTTCATGCAGAATGGTCCTTTGAGAGATAGACCAGTATTAGACACGCCTTATCTCAGGTCACTGACTACTTCCCCACATATACAGGTGTTCATGCAGAATGGTCCTTTGAGAGATAGACCAGTATTAGACACGCCTTATCTCAGGTCACTGACTACTTACCCACATATACAGAGGTGTTCATGCAGAATGGTCCTTTGAGAGATAGATCAGTATTAGACACGCCTTATCTCAGGTCTCTGACTACTTCCCCACATATACAGAGGTGTTCATGCAGAATGGTCCTTTGAGAGATAGATCAGTATTAGACATGCCTTATCTCAGGTCACTGACTACTTCCCCACATATACAGAGATGTTCATGCAGAATAGTCCTTTGAGAGATAGACCAGTGTTAGACATGCCTTATCTCAGGTCACTGACTACTTACCCACATATACAGGTGTTCATGCAGAATGGTCCTTTGAGAGATAGACCAGTATTAGACACGCCTTATATCAGGTCACTGACTACTTCCCCACATATACAGGTGTGTTCATGCAGAATAGTCCTATGAGAGATAGACCAGTATTAGACATGCCTTATCTCAGGTCACTGACTACTTCCCCACATATACAGGTGTTCATGCAGAATGGTCCTTTGAGAGATAGACCAGTATTAGACACGCCTTATATCAGGTCACTGACTACTTACCCACATATACAGAGGTGTTCATGCAGAATAGTCCTTTGAGAGATAGACCAGTGTTAGACACGCCTTATATCAGGTCACTGACTACTTCCCCACATATACAGGTGTTCATGCAGAATGGTCCTTTGAGAGATAGACCAGTATTAGACACGCCTTATATCAGGTCACTGACTACTTACCCACATATACAGAGGTGTTCATGCAGAATGGTCCTTTGAGAGATAGACCAGTATTAGACATGCCTTATCTCAGGTCTCTGACTACTTCCCCACATATACAGAGGTGTTCATGCAGAATGGTCCTTTGAGAGATAGACCAGTGTTAGACACGCCTTATATCAGGTCACTGACTACTTACCCACATATACAGAGGTGTTCATGCAGAATGGTCCTTTGAGAGATAGACCAGTGTTAGACATGCCTTATCTCAGGTCTCTGACTACTTACCCACATATACAGGTGTTCGTGCAGAATGGTCCTTTGAGAGATAGACCAGTATTAGACACGCCTTTTCTCAGGTCACTGACTACTTCCCCACATATACAGGTGTTCGTGCAGAATGGTCCTTTGAGAGATAGACCAGTGTTAGACATGCCTTATCTCAGGTCACTGACTACTTCCCCACATATACAGGTGTTCATGCATAATAGTCCTATGAGAGATAGACCAGTATTAGACACGCCTTATCTCAGGTCACTGACTACTTCCCCACATATACAGAGGTGTTCATGACAAATCATAGAACCATAGCCAGGCAGAGATGGGAACTCTGGATTGGAAGTCAGAGATTTTATCAGCTGGTACTTAAAGTTCACCGGTTAAAAATATTACAATACAAAAAAACAAGAGTAGTCCATTAGACAGCGTGCTCCACTATTCGAATCATTTATCACAAAACTACAAACTTTGTCTGAGACTGATGACCAATCCAAGAGTTATTTCATTTATTAAATTCAGTAGGTCTTATAACTGTAAAACTGTGTATGACATTTCAATCCAATACAAGGGCCATAATTTAACCAAGGTGTGAGACCGAAGTAGTTGAGCTAAATATCTGATGCTACTGACACAACATAACGTTACAGGAAAGATGATTTAAAAATGACAGGAGACAGTCATGGAAGTAAAAGCAGTGTGATCAGAAAACCTTCAAGCTGTTGTTGTTGTTGTTGTTGTTGTTGTTGTTGTTGTTGTTGTTGTTGTTGTTGTTGTTGTTGTTGTTGTTGTTGTTGTTGTTGTTGTTGTTGTTGTTGTTGTAAAGTGTCACTTTCAGTTATATCGCAACAGTGTCCGCTGGAGGCAGTATTCTGAGTACTGCAACACTGGGGTATTATGCCACAGGCACATGGTATGATACCCCACTCAGTCACATTATACATAAACTGGGCCTAGCAGACATAGAACTATCCTCTAAATGCTGAGCGCCAAGAGAGGAATCTTCTAGTACCATTTTTCAAGTCTTTGGTATGACCTAGTTAGGGATCAAACCCACGACCTCCCGCATTTGAGGTGCACAATACCCCTTGATTACGGTGGTATCATTAGCTTTTACGGTTAGGGAAACTAACAAGAGGTCCATGGGCCTAAATGGTCACCTGATTATCCAAAAAACAAAGTCTATTCAGTCATAAGAAATAATGGTTTCTGTCAATTTCTCTTACATAGATTTAATAAAGTAGGCTCCACCCCCAGGGTCACACCATGAGACCCACAGACATGAAATTCACAAATTTTATAAAGAATGCATAGTCATCCATAATCATGCTCACAATTTGTTTCTGAATGCTTCCTATAATAATAAGAAAATTCTTAAAGTTTACCTTGAATTTGACTGTTTTGGCCCTGACCTGCCCCTAAGACCTCATTCTAAGGGCTGGGGACCATGAAATTCACAAAGGTATTAAACGTAATGTCAGCAACAACAAATCACACAAAAAAACATTCACATAAGTCTATTCAGTCATGAGAAATAAAGTTTTTGACATTTTCTCTTATATAGTTTTAGTAAAGTAGGCCCCACCCCCTGTGCCAAACTGTGAGACCCAGAGGCATGAAATTCACAAATTTTATGAAGGACTAATAGGTGTCAATAATCATGCTCACAATTTGTTTCTGAGTGCTTCCTTTAATAAGAAGATTTTTAAAGATTACTTTAATCTTTTTAGGCCCCACCCCCAGAGCCAGACAGTGAGACCTAGGGACATTCAAAGCATAATTTTTATAAGGGACCAATATGAGTCCAAAATCATGCTCACCATTTGTTTCCCAGTGCTTCTGATAGTAAGAAGAATATTTTTAAGTTCACCTTGAATTTGACAGTTTTAGCCCCACCCCAAGGCCCCAGGGGGATGGGGACCATGCAATTCACAATTCTGATTCACCCTTAGGTACCAAAGCTGCATATGACATTTTGTTACAATTGAGCTAATGGTTTTTGAGAAGAAGTCTAAAATGTCGATTGTTTACGGACACACAATGACAACACACGATGACGTACATAGGTCTCAGGTGACCTAAAAAAAATTGAGATGATCATTAATTTGTCCATAATTGTTTTGAGGATAACGGTAAAGGTTGTTTTTTTTTCATTTTCCCCTGTTAATTTTCTGGAACCATCTTCATCTCATCAAAATTTTTATTGTCCTTTTTTTATTTTTAGCACAATACATTAACGCTTCTACTAATGATGATAGCAAAGTCTAGAACAACTTAATTTATATGCAATGAATGATACAACAAGAAACAAACTAACAAGTAGATTTGTGTATGTTATTTGTCCCAAGTGACATGAAATAACAAATGATGAACTCATTGGACCACCAGTGTACAATAGAAACAGTTTCCCTTATGTAAACTATCTTCTGTAATGACACAGCACCGCAGTCAACATTCCGTTTATTATTTCTCCCAAACTGAATTATTGCATTCATTTGGAATTTTATTGGAAACTGACCGTCTGGGACAATGACGATGAAATGCCAAGACTTAAGATTAGCAGTAATATGGTCCCACTCCCTATGTCAATAGTGAGATAGCAATAATACAGAGTGGATTTCAGTTTTAATGAAAATTTACAACCTAATGGTCTAAGCAGAAATTGTCTCGAGTTCAAAACAGAAGTTGTACCTTTATGAAAATTCAGTCTTCCTTACTATCAGATAATGGAGCCAAATCTTATTTGCTATGACTAGTATAAAGATGCATCAGATCAAAAACTGAATAATATTTTGGCACAAATGGATGCAAAAATGAGACTTTTCCGTCATAGTATGTAAAACTGCAAGCCCCTCACAGAATCTCTATAAAAATTTTCAATCCCCTACTCATAGGTATCAGTTAAATATGAACAAATTTGACAGATATGTTCTTAAGAAAAAGTTCCAATTTTTTCCCTCACCAGGTCCCTCCTGTTCCCTTAAAGGGAATATATCGGGATTTTTCAAAATTTTAAAATTGGCGTAAAAACATTTTTTCCAATATAGTATGCCTATTTATACTCAATGATCCAATATTGCCAAAAGGATAGCTATTTAAACATGCCAAAATGGGCTTTCCCAACTTGAGCTAATTGTGCCTAGGTTAGACTAAAAAGATGGATACAGTGTGAGGAATAAGGGTTATTTTTAGGACCCAAATATTTCTCGAAAGATGGACTTGAAAAATTGCCAATCGTTTGTTTTTATTTTCACTTTTGTCTTACCCAAATACCCACACAAATTTAATAAATAAGATAATTAACACCATTATAATTATACCTGCATCAAAATTTTTACATATGAGTTAGCAGTCCACTCATCTAGATTTTGTTACTCCATAATTAGTCAATCAAAATTCATCTTTCACTTTCGTCTGGATTTCAAAATGGCAGCTGTAGTAAACAACAGATTCACGTCTGCGGATAATAGACGGACACTAGCTTTTTTTTCCACCAGTTTTGGCTTCAAAGTCACCCCTGCGGATTACTTGTATGTAGATTATAATCGTATATTTTCGGTATTCATTTATAAGGAAAAGTAAAGTGTTTATAAATGACATTGCCCATTGGAAATATCCAGTTTAAGCTATCAAAGAAAGAATCATATTCCATTACATAATTTATTTTCAAGGTATTCAGTTTCTCTGTAAGTGTTCAAATGTCTCTACAGCGGAAGCCGTTATTACCCAGAGGACTTTACCATACCGGTTACATTTTCTAATATAGTAATGGCTCACCATAACATAACACAAGTTTAGAGACATCTCTCACATCTCTAATATCTCCCCAATGCACTTTATAATCATCGTTTTGTCATCTGGAAGTTGGAATAATCTTCAGTAGCCAAGAATCGTATAACAAAACTCTCATACATCAAACAATCACCATGCTTCAAACCAATGACATTTAAGCAACAAGTTAACTGAATGGAATTGATATCTCGGAGATAAGAATTTTTATTCATTACTGTGATTTTTTTAGCTATAAACTTTTATATAGACATTAATGTGATTTTCCCCATTACCAACAGAACTTTTCAATATGAGAAACCATAAGTTTCCGAGTCCTGTTTTTGAGCTTTTTCTTACTACACGATCTCCAATGTAGGAGAGGATCAATATAAAATTAAGTCGTATACTGTAATTTTGAAATATGCAACCATATATTAGGTTTTTTAATGGTTGCAAATGTTTTTAACAGCACCAAATTTCAAAATTACATTACATTTAACCCCATTAAAATGCACTTGTACGTTTTAACTTTAAAATTCATTTGCTGAACCAAATTACTCAACCGACTAGTATTCAAATTGAGCGAACCATTTAGCCGAACGCTGCATATCAGCAACTGATGCGCTTTAAAGTATTTCCTGGTAAAAAAAAACCAACTTAATCTTTACATTTTAGAAATTAATGGTAAATTTATATTGACAAACATAATATTTTTATTTGGTTATCTATTTAAACTACTGTTTGCCAAGCCCAATTAGCTCAGTCGGTTACGCATCTGACTGTCAATCCAGGGCTGTGAGTTCGAATCCTCGCCCGGCAACAATGTGATTGATAAATGACACTGTGTCTCATTATCATTCGTCTTGCACCACTGATTCAAGTGGGAAAGTTATCAGTTACTTGTGGAGACAGGGTGTGCCCGAGTACAGATTAACCTTTCAGGATTCCAGGAAACAGTGGTTAGGTTAACTGGTTGTCTGTTAGCCCTCAATGGCATAAAAATTACGCTAAATATTCAATCATTAAACTACTGTTAATGGTTAACTGTTGGTCATTGTAAACAAATGTTGTAGTAATACATAGAATGTGAAAATGAGGTGGTTTTACCAACGGTATATGTAATTTATAACACCTGCAAATCTAAGAGTACAAACCAATGAAATTACAGGAAATTTCTGAAGGATGATAGAATCTTGTCTTTGAACATTTTTTTTAAAGCAAATGCATTTATTTTTAAACATACATGCAGCTAATTTTGTGGATGTGGTCAAGTCTAGTGGCAGAGCATCAGACCCAGGACCACAGGGTCATGGGTTCAATCCTCCCTCATGGCTAAATGTGGTGGTGTCCTTGAGCGAGATACTTTTTCCACGTATGCTTAGTCCTGGTTCTACCCAGGAAGACTTCCAGTGTGATTTGTATAAGATGTAAGAAATTGTTTCACAATCAAAGAAAAATAGAGAAGTTTAAATGTTTCACAATCAAAGTAAAATAGATAAGTTTAAACTAAGTTGAGTTCTAGGCCTTTATATCAAATATTTATGTCCTAGTAGCTGGTAAGCAACTTACTAAACATCGTAAGCTAAGATAATTTTTATTGTAAGTTTTTTTAGATAAAACAACAATAACGTAAGTTGAAAAATAATCATAAGTTTTTTTGTTTTTTTCGTACGACATGAAAATAACGCGTAAACCGAACGATTTTGAAGCTCTCTAGCGTGGCGGTGAAAATAATGCGTAAACCCCACGATTTCAAAGCTCTTTAGCATGGCAGTAAAAGTGCGCACACCTGTCAATTCTGACAGATGACAGACGAAAAAAAACTAAGATGAGCAAGAGGAAAACAGCTCCTGGTCGACTCCTGCTCAACCAGCACTGTGATAAGCGCAAAGCTTTCTTCGACTGTGACGGCTGTCCAAAAAACAAACTTTTGGGAAGAATGAACAGAGAGATGAGTTTAAGATCATGTTGAAATGTTTATTTTCCGAGACACAATGTTTAGACGGAAATTGATATAAGTCGTGTTGTAGTTTGTTGGAGCCATCTGGAGATAAGGTTAAATGAATGTTGTGTTTCAAACAATCCCTTCAATTTGTATGAGCTATGTTGTCAATGACTTGGTGTTGTGTTGCCAGATAAAGTTATCTGTCAAAAGAATCACTGAATGACATGATAAAATACTGTTTAAATAACTCATGGTTATTGAATATTACAGTCTAGCACGAAAAGAAAGACCCAAGTGTTCTGAGAGGAAAGCAGACAGACTGGAGGGGGGCCTGCACCTTCACTGTTTAAGGGGTGGAAAACGTATTTAATTTCTATTTTCTATATTGCCAATTTACATTACTTCTATTGATTTAAATAAGACTACAACTCTTTCTGTTCCTGTTTAATATGAAGGTGCGGCTAGTCAGTTATCATCCTGATTTCTTGAAAATACTAATCATAATGGGATCAGAAAAACAGAAATTTAGACAGACACCTTTGAGGTGTGATCAGTGATTCTGTTTGTTAACCAAAAATTGTTTATGTCTGTAGTTTCTTTGATATACCATTAGCCATAAGGTGTTAACTTGTTTGGTTGTATTGTCGTTTTTTTTTTCAAATTGCCAAAGCAGCTTCGTTGGTACCGTCAGATCGAAAATTGTTTTTGTCAATTAAATATTTGTATACATCTAATATGTATGACATTAGTTAAAGAAAGTGATCAGACCTTAACCGATTTTATTTTGATATCTGACCGTAAATCTTTGCGTTAGTCATTTGTAGCATTTAGTTTTAAAAAAACTTACCTGTGGAAAATGGTATTATCAAATTTATGATTTCTATTGTCCAGACCGAAATGTGTTGGTGTCAGAAATTTTCTTTGATGTAGAGATAGTTGTTTATTATGAGAAAGCAAAATGGTTGTCCAAAAAATACAGATCTGTGCATCAACATAACTTGAACTAAATAATTAATATAAAATTACCATACCGGTTATATATCTTTGGCTTCTCCATTATTTTGATATATTTCCTCCATATTTCTAACTTTGCAATCCAACAACAGTGCTTTAATTTTCGTAAAGAAACAACATACATGTGTCACTTTCAAGGACTTGAAATCATGTGCGTTTCACCCTTACAACATCCGTTTGATGTTAGCCGATGCACGGTGACGTCACTTCTGTCAAAGAGACGACAGCAAACATGTTGTTTCGTCAATAAGTATTTATGTTCCATTTCAAATATCTTCCATTAGATGCGAACGTTTTATTAATGAATTTTATAAAACTACTGATAATATTTTAGGAGACAGGGTTGAAAGTAGTAGTACACAAATTTACATATAATCATAATTATATAGTTTAGTGAGAATAATACTGCTATTGGCTAGTCTGTTTAAAAGTCACATTCAGTAAAAAGTGCTTCTGACAATGTTCAAAGCAGTGAAATGTGGCATCGACTCATGATGAACCAAAGCTATATTCGGTATACACGATGCTTCCGGTATACATCCTGAACCTTTTTTTTGCATGAAATTGATTAAAACTGGTTCATTTAAAGGAGAATACATGATTTCAGCAACTAAAATGTACATATTCAGAAAAATTGTTAAAAACAGATAGCATGAAAAATAAACTGATAAAATTGCGTGGTGGGTGGGGTAATATTACATGATTTAAAAGGAAAAAGTCTGATTCTCACAACAGTGATTCTTACGGCAATAAAAGCCCCGGACAGATTTGCATTTTGAAGTTTTAGAAGTCCTGGTAATTACATATTTGCTCATACTTTGCAACTGTTCTAATACTGAAGGATGGCGGAACTGGCCGAGTATATACTATTAAATCAGAAATTTTACGATAGTTTCTGTCCAAGAAGCAGCTAATTTGCATATTAGAATTCCTGATCAGTAAATATAAATTACAAGTAACAGGTGTTAATTATGGCTTGTCTAACAGTTTGGGCTGTTCCTCTTTGATCAGCTTCAGCAACTTCATCATCACATAGGTCTTTGTTCTGCAAACACATTTCCACGATAACCACATTATTGTTAATGCATAGGTTATGCAATCTCATGCATGCAATTACAACTTTGCAGCATTACGCAGGTTGGAAAGGTAGACACCCACCTCAGCATTGTAAACACCTGCAATAGAAATATTTCAAATTATGTATATATCTCATTCTGCTTATATTTAATAATTATTATGTTTTCATTATTTCTCTTGATCAAGCTGGACCCCATTAGCTCAGTCCAAAGGCCTTTTCAACAACCACACTAGTCTTGCAGTGCTTGGAGTTGAAAGTCCTTTCTGCCTCAGAATTTGGGTGGATAACAGGCATCAATAATGATTGATTGATTGATTGAATATTTAGCATCATTTTTATGCCATCGAGGGCTAACAGATGATCAGTTAACCTAACCACTGTTTCCTGAGATTAACCAGTACTGGAGCACACCCCATCTCCACAAGTAACTGATAACTTGCCCACTTGAATCAGTGGTGAGAGACGAATGATAATGAGACACAATGTCGTATATCAATCATCACGGAGACTGTTGCCGGGCGGGGGATAGGCATCAATAAAAAAGAATGCAGTTGATAGCCACTGTTACCAACATGATGCTCAATATTGTGGGTTTCCAGGTAGTTTGTGAATAATGAAATAGGGTAAACAACACGATCATACATCATGCATGGAATGAATTGTTTTATGAATCACAGCATTTATAGGTTGTAAATAAATTGTGGCGGTAAAGCTTAGGTACAATATAGAACATGAGCTAGTTTAATATTCGAAGGTCGTCTCGACAACATTTCACTACTTTATAATACAACTATTACGTTATTTTGCCAATTTGGTATTAAAAAGGCAACTTATACGCATTAAATCACAAATCCCATATCATGATTGGAACAGTGCACACATTTTATGGCAACTTACGACAAACACTACATGAAACTCGTGACAACATGTCATCATACCAGCAAAACAAAATCATGCAACCAATGAAATGCAAAATGGTCCTATTTGGCTCCGCTCAGATGCCAATGTTTTTCATTGGGAAATGAAATGCAGTTATCTATATAGTTCCTTTAGACTGAAGTAGAAATGTAAATATTATCGATTGATTAAATATTTGATGTCATTTTTATGCCATCATGGGATAACAAACGATCAGTTTACCTGACCACTCTGAAAGGTTAGCCAGTATTCAGATACACCCATCATCCGCATCTCCACCAGTAACTGTTAACTTTACCACTTGAATCAGCGATGACAGACCAATGATAACGAGACATGATGTATATCAGTCACCATGAAGACTGGCTGAGTGGGGATACAAACTCAAGACCCCTGGATTGATAATTGAACACACTACCGACTGAGCCAACCGGTCCCGCTATTAGTATCATAATGGTATTAAAAATTATAATCAGTCGTTATTCCATCACTAGCAATTTGGAAATGCTGTACGCCATCACCATGACATTTTTTAATCGCTAAGCTATTTACGATCTGGAAAGATCCCAGTTCAGTACTTGGAAGAAGAAGGTCCTGTTAAAGTAACTCCACCAAACGTTGACCAACAATGGCAGATTGTGGCACTCTTAAAATATCAAATGAAATTGCTTTAAAGTCAAATGAGGATGGAATTATAAATAATTATTCTAGTACCTTTAGTCCACACATGTTCAATATTGCTGCATTGTGCTGTGACCCTGGCCACTTCGCCACAACATCTGTGAATCTATAAACCCGGTATAAAGAAAATATTTTTGATATATGTATGAAATATTTCAGCATGTCAGTTTAAATAATCAATATGAGATATGTAGTAAACATGAGGTCCATTGGCCTTAACGGTCACCTGATTATCAAAAAAAACATTCACATAAATCTATTCATTCATAAGAATTTTTTATATCAATTTCTCTTATATAGTTTTAGTAAAGTAGGACCCACCTCCAGAACCGAACCCTGAGACCCAGGGACATGCAATTCACAATTTTTATAAAGGACCCATATGTGTCCATAATCATGCTCAAAATTTGTTTCACCCTTAGGTACCAAAGCTGCATACAACATTTCATTACGATTGGGTTTACAGTTATTGAGAAGTCAAAAATGTCAATTGTTTACGAACACACATCGACCGACAAAAGGCGATTGCGAAAGGTTCTTTGAGACAAAGTCTCAGGTTACCTAAAAATCTTGAAAAGCAAAACTACTGCCCGACGTCCTATAATTCGAACAAGAGAAAGACGTTTACTGTGCATCATTTCTGTTTTTTAAGCTGATTTCAAGTATTTTCCACATACATTAGACAATTATATTAAAATCAAATATATATAATGAAGTTCAAGCTTAATCCATATCAACTTATGAACACAAACTGAAGACAACTGTGATGAGATGTTTAAAGTTCTGTTTTATTCAGATTCTTACATAAAGATTTACTTTTTTAAAGTAAAACAACACATTTTTACCCAGCTTAAGCCAATCTCACAATGTAAGCTAATAAAATAACAGCACAAGGTGATTGATGTAAGCAGTCGTGATAACTCTGTAATTGAATTGTAAAAAAAAAAGGCCCCTGGTTTGAGCATCTTCATACTGGATTTTATTTCTCAAAATATATCTAAAATTACCTCATGTGAAATCCCACTACTGCTTGGATGTTGAACCTCTTATGGCACATAAATTATGCCTCTCCATTTACAGTAGGGACAATGATGGATACAAGTGTACCATCAATTGCCCCTACAATTCCCGGAATACCTGCTCCTTGGTAGAAACTCAGCTTCATTCTCTCAGTTGTTCTCTGGATGTGGGGAATCTGTAAAAGAAAATTGATATGCTAACTAGTATATTAAGGGTTTTCATTCAGGTAATTAAAATCTGATTTTCAATGATCAATACCACATCTTGTCTGCTGAAGTGATTAAGCACCATTTGAGATTATCTAACAAATATTTTTGGCCATAATTGATATTTATCCAGATTTATCTTACAACTAATGGCCCCCTCTCTCAACTTAACCTGTTGAAATAAATATGTACATCGGCCCAGACTTGTTTTTGTTTCCAATTGGTACCAGGCAGAAATGACTTTAATTGAAAGTGATGAACTGATGTATAATAATGTAAACACTTCAAATATACCTTATAGTGCCCACACAGTCAAGCAATCTTGCTCCTGTAGCTTTGCTGATCACATGTAAGTCTGCAACTTTCGATAAAAAATCAGATGAGCTCAACCTTACTCCCTTAAATTGGAGACGAGAAGCAAACCATTTTGTTTTAACTTTAAAGTTTGTCCAGTGTATAGTCAGGGAATTCAGACAACCTGGATAAGTCAGGATGGCAGTGAAGTGGATAGAGAATGAGTGTTGGCCAGCTTGACCCACTCAGAACTGGTTCTACCCAGAAAGGAGATTCAACAGCAGTACACATATGATTGAACTTTGCAATCGGGCTTATATAAAGTATTTACATTAGTAAAAACTCACCTAGTTCCAGAATGGACCAAATGATAAACATAAGCTGTTCCAGAATGGACCAAATGATAAGCATAAGCTGTTCCAGAATGGACCAAATGATAAACATAAGCTGTTCCAGATTGGACCAAATGATAAACATAAGCTGTTCCAGAATGGACCAAATGATGAACATCAGCTTGTTAAATCTACTTTTTTTTACAAAATCACTATAGAAAATAATGAGCAGTGCTCAATACACAGTTAGAACACTGAACAATACACACTATGATTTGCTATAGAAACAGTAGAAACAGGAGTGATAGTCGTCAATCAATGCCAATGGGTCCACATAGGCCTAAACACTGCTATAGGCAAAATGGATACATCAGAGGACCTTACACGACTACTAACAAGTAAATCGTATTTGCTCTCTTTCTCAAAATAAAATAAAATAACAATAGTGGTCCAATTTTGTATATCTACGGATACAGATATACAGATATAAAATTGGGCAATAAAGTCATGAAAGTTCTGTCTCGAAAACCAAGTAATTTTAAGATTTCTCTCATATTCCTTGCGAAAACCAATGAACTAATGTTGATTAATATATAATATCATCGGTGTGACTTCTGAGGTTCGATATGCATACAGGCTATTCAATATGCTTCTTTGTTTCACCATGTGAACACAGCTACTCATGAATTAGTGAAAAGTGTTCTCAATTTTGTGATTTTTCATTTTTCTGGGTGGGGTGGGGGGGAAGAAGCTGAATTATTCCCCTTGATGTGTAAATAAAAAAAACTTATTTCATTAGACGGAATAAAAAAAAAATGGACAGAACTCGATTGACTGTAGGCCATACCTGTGTGAATGTTGACACGGGATAACTTCGCTCTGTAGTTGGGCACAAATCTTCCATCAGAAGGTGTTCCAAGTTATTGATGGACTCACAATCCAGCCTGTACCATGATACAACTTCACTGTCTCGAAATGTTCCTAAAATATCGGGCCTCTCACGAAAAACTCGCGGAATTAGATGAAAACGTCTGTTAACATTTAAAATTGGAACGAATGCCACCATGACACTTACGATATTGTTAAGCGTGGTTCTCACCAGACACAAGGTTACAACAAATATTTACGATATCTTAACTAGTAAGACACTTTTAAATATTACGATTGCCTTATGTTAAACTTATGACAAATTTTAACGTACGATGCTTAGTAAGATGGGCCCCAAATGTTTAGTTCCTAATAATAGATATTTAGGTCCTTATGTCCAACAATCATGTCTTAATATCATATATCAAGATCCTAATATTATATACATGGGTCCTAAAATAAGAGGTCGAAGTTCTAATATAAGATACTTAGGTCCTAATATCAGACAGTATGTCCTAATATGATATTTATGTTAATAACATAGATATTGGTGCAAATATCAGAGACCTTGGCCACAATATCACTCTTTGATATCAGACAGCAGAATCTGATGCTTGTGTTAGACAAGACAAAACATCTCACAGAGTGGATCTTTGAAAACAATGTAACAAACTCATAATGATTGTCACGTTAACTTAATTACAATAATTGTCGATTGAATCAGAACTATCAAGGGATACTCCTCTTTATACTTCAGGCTACAAATCGCCCGATCTCAAAGACAAATTAAATAATCATGCTATATCAGTATTAATTCTGATTATTACATAGAACATCTAGCAGATTATTTGACCTAGTTGATATAGTTGGCGGAAAATGTCTGCTTTATGGACATCTTTCAATGGAGGTTACTCAATGTTAATATACCTGGTTAAATATAAATTTATATA
Organism: Panopea generosa; assembly: GCA_029582155.1. Taxonomy (NCBI): domain Eukaryota; kingdom Metazoa; phylum Mollusca; class Bivalvia; order Adapedonta; family Hiatellidae; genus Panopea; species Panopea generosa. Next base: position 67,986,006 of record CM055903.1, on the reverse strand, counting down.
GAACTATAACCATATTACTTTTGAAATAACCGCAGCTGGGGTCTAGAGGTAGTCTAGCGTCCGACTTGCATGCAGAAGGTTGTGGGTTTTATCCCTGGCTGGGTCATACCACAGACTTGAAAAATAGTACAAGAAGCTTACTCACTTGGTGCTCAGCATCGAAGGATAGCTCTAGGTATAGTCAGCCCAGTTTCAGTATAATGTGACTGGGTGGGGTAGCATCCCATGTGTCTGCAGCATGATACTCCAGTATGGCAGTGTTTAGTATACTGACTCAAGAAGATGCAGCTCAGGAGTGAGGTATATTTGAACAAAACACTTTTCCAATTCATAGGAATCGTAACATTTATCAGCATGAATGTTCTGATTGTACTAACTATTTGTTTTAATTAAAAAATTTCTTTAAAAATTCTCTCCTAGCTATTTACATGTACATATACACCATATGTGCATTAGTTCCTCTTTACTTATTATTTCCATGTACATATACACAGAGTATGTAACAGTTAATCTCTACTAGCTATTCACAAATACATATACACTGTGTGTGTATTTGTTCCTCTCTACTAGCTCTTTACATGTACATGTTCACCGTGTGAGTATTAGTTCCTCTCTACTATCTATTTACATGTACATATACACCATGTGTGTATAAGTTTCTCTCTACTATCTATTTACATGTATATATACACCGTGTGTGTATTAGTTCCTCTCTACTATCTATTTGCATGTACATATACACCAAGTGTGTATTAGTTCCTCTCTACTATCTATTTACATGTATATATACACCAAGTGTGTATAAGTTTCTCTCTACTATCTATTTACATGTATATATACACCAAGTGTGTATTAGTTCCTCTCTACTATCTATTTGCATGTACATATACACCAAGTGTGTATTAGTTCCTCTCTACTATCTATTTACATGTATATATACACCAAGTGTGTATAAGTTTCTCTCTACTATCTATTTACATGTATATATACACCAAGTGTGTATTAGTTCCTCTATACTATCTATTTGCATGTACATATACACCAAGTGTGTATTAGTTCCTCTCTACTATCTATTTACATGTATATATACACCAAGTGTGTATAAGTTTCTCTCTACTATCTATTTACATGTACATATTCACCGTGGGTATATAAGTTCCTCTCTACTATCTATTTACATGTATATATACACCAAGTGTGTATTACTTCCTCTCTACTATCTATTTACATGTATATATACACCAAGTGTGTATTAGTTCCTCTCTACTATCTATTTACATGTATATATACACCAAGTGTGTATTACTTCCTCTCTACTATCTATTTACATGTATATATACACCAAGTGTGTATTAGTTCCTCTCTACTATCTATTTACATGTACATATACACCATGTGTGTATAAGTTCCTCTCTACTATCTATTTACATGTATATATACACCAAGTGTGTATTACTTCCTCTCTACTATCTATTTACATGTATATATATACCATGTGTGTATAAGTTCCTCTCTACTATCTATTTACATGTACATATACACCATGTGTGTATAAGTTCCTCTCTACTATCTATTTACATGTATATATACACCAAGTGTGTATTAGTTCCTCTCTACTATCTATTTACATGTACATATACACCGTGTGTGTATTAGTTCCTCTCTACTATCTATTTACATGTATATATATACCAAGTGTGTATTACTTCCTCTCTACTATCTATTTACATGTATATATACACCAAGTGTGTATTAGTTCCTCTCTACTATCTATTTACATGTACATATACACCATGTGTGTATAAGTTCCTCTCTACTATCTATTTACATGTATATATACACCAAGTGTGTATTAGTTCCTCTCTACTATCTATTTACATGTACATATACACCGTGTGTGTATTAGTTCCTCTCTACTATCTATTAACATGTACATATACACCGTGTGTGTATTAGTTCCTCTCCACTATCTATTTACATGTACATATACACTGTGTGTATTAGTTCCTCTCTACTATCTATTTACATGTACATATTCACTGTGTGTGTATTAGTTCCTCTCCACTATCTATTTACATGTACATATACACTGTGTGTGTATTAGTTCCTCTCTACTATCAATTTACATGTATATACACCAAGTGTGTATTAGTTCCTCTCTACTATCTATTTACATGTATATATACACCGTGTGTGTATTAGTTCCTCTCTACTATCTATTTACATGTATATATACACCGTTTGTATTAGTTCCTCTCTACTATCTATTTACATGTATATATACACTGTGTGTGTTAGTTCCTCTCTACTATCTATTTACATGTAATATACACCGTGTGTATTAGTTCCTCTCTACTATCTATTTACATGTATAATACACCAAGTGTGTATTAGTTCCTCTCTACTACTATTAAATGTACATATACACTGTGTGTATTAGTTCCTCTCTACTAGCTATTTACATGTACATATACACCATGTGTGTATTGGTTCCACTCTATTATCTGTTTACATATATGTATACCTTGTGTGCGTATCTCTATTATCCATTTATATGAACATATACACCATGTGTGTATTAGTTCCTCTTTACTAGCTGTGCCTATCCCAGTTTTGCCTTTAATAACAACTTTTCTTTGTAATTTGAAATCAAAGACATTGTTGTGTGTAACATAGAGTATAAGTTAACAGTAGTCAAAAGAAGTAACTGACCAGTACTGACCATATTAAAGTGACTGCACAAGATTCTTAAATATAGTGTCTGATATCTAAAATGTTTTACAATAATTATTACAATACTTACAATTTCAACAAGAAAACAAGATTTTCATTTTCGAAAATGCAAAGGGCTATAACTCAGTCAAAAATCACTAAACTGGAATGTATATGGGATATTAAGCTTCAGACTGATTTTTCCTAGCATGTTTCAGTGAAATCTAAAACTATCTCCCAGTGAGAGGAAGACATAATAACAAAACAAGCATTTACACTCTAATGATGTAAAGTTGTAATAATATACTGTCCAAAAAGTAGACAATGCAACAATCAAAACGAAATCAACTTTATATTCAACTTCTCCAACGACCTCGACTTCTCCAATGCTTTAAAACTCTACAAGCTTCAAATGTCAAACCCTGTGGTACGTAATGTCTTCCCTCGTAAAAAACTGACAACAGACAAATTGTATGTCGACAAATCTGACTCGGAAAGCCGATGGCAATATCTTTCAAGTAAATTCACAATACAGACATGACATCCAATTCCACTAATGATATTGTCTATACATTAATTTGGAAGGCTTCCATTACTTTATTTACTTAATGGTTTATCAGCTTTGTCAGTGTTACTGCTTAATTGATTGGCATTGCCTCAACAAAGAACTATTTGACCAATGAAAATTGACCACCGTACAAGGTAAACAAAGGAAGTTTGTAAAGCCATAGTCTAGAAATTAATATTGATGAAACAGTCAGTTTCCCCATTCACAATTGTCATAAAATAATATTTATATAATCCGCTTTAAATTTAATCTAGCAAATGCAATTATATTCAGGGGTCAGAGGCTGATGGCTGCAGGATAAAGTTTATAACAATCATCATAAAGACTCAAAGGTTAAAACTCACGACCCAAGGATTAATAGTGAAGATCCATTACCAATAAATTATCAAAGTTTGTTGATTTGAATCCAGTTTTTAACACATTTATGCATCTTGATTTTTTTATCTTGTCATTGGTTATAAATGGGGAACAAATAAAAGAAACTGCAGATTTCATTAACAAACTAGAAAAAATAACTAAATTTGACTTCTATTGTTTAATCTTTGAAATTTGTTTTTTCAACCACCCATAAAACAAATTTAATTCATAACCTTGCAAATACAGAAAGAGACTGGCCTAAGCTCTCTTAATGATAAATCCGTTTGACAGAGTTTCCTGTAAAATTCCTATCTCAGATTTCTATAGAATTTTATTGAATACTTTAAATCTCTATAAATCTACAGCCCAGACCAATATTTATTTTACAAATCAGAGTTTAACTGTAAAACAATATGAAGCTTTACCGCATTCAATCTAAAATGAAAATCATGGTCACCCAGAGGCCTATAAATCAGGTTCTACAGAATTATCATTACAATAATACAACATTTCACTGATCACGATCTTGGACAATATTGAAGGAAGTATGTCAGAAAAAAATTGCTTCAGAAGAATGCTTCTGTCAATAACTCCTGTTAAAGCTATTACCCATATAATTATTATTTACAATCTTTAAAATTAAGCTTGTTTTTAAATCGAAATTCATTGGACAAATCGACATAAAAATACTAATTCAAAATACTTTTTAAAAATCTGGTTACCTTGACTTTATCAACTTTAAAACCAATTTGAGTTTTCCTTTTTATGTTTGGAACCTATACACAAAATTTCATCAAAATATCTTAAAGGAAACAAAACTTACTGTGCGGAAACCCATTTTCTTCTTTTAGTATCAATGACCTGACCCGCTTTACCACAAAACCAATCCCAAGCTTCCTTTTCATTGGAACATATTCACAAAATTTCAGTGGAGGAAAACCCTTCTTCTATATTTTTTTTTTCATGAATCAAAGGGCCACAACTTAGTTGTCTAAGAACTAATCGGATCGTTTGAAAACGTTAATGTGAAATTTTCTACATATAAGACTACTAAGTTTGGTCACATTCTAAAGAAAATTAACAAGATATTTTGTAAACCATGACTGCTCCCATGACAGAGTGTCAGGTAACTGGATCCTTAAAGAGTTGGAAGAAAGAGCTTAGAGTTAAACTATTCTCGAGATATCAGGCAGAAACCCAATTTTCTTTAAATAGTAATGGAACCACCCTGCACAATTTGAGATCCCAAGGCCAATTCACGAGTTATCAATTCGAAACTAATTGTCTATAAATAGCCAATGCAACCATGACATTGAAGTACTGACCTCAAAATGAATTGCGGTCATCTACTTACCAAGATAAACAATATTCTGCAATGTCTGAGTGCCCTCGATCAGCCAAACTGATTTGGAGTTATCAGACAGAAATTTATTTTCAATAAATAGCCAATGTGGGGACTAGTGATATTCAGTTATAATCTGGAAACAGATTTCTATAAATAACCACTCTGACCTTGACTCTTAACCTCCTGACAAAAAACAAACCAATATACTCCCACTTCTTTGATGGGAGGCATAATTTAGGAATACAATGGTGTCAGCCTTAAAAAAAGGACCATTATAAACTCTATTCTGGCACGGTAGTGTTCACCTTATCTTTGAGAATTTTTCCATGCTTTAATGGTCAATAATTCTAAGCTTGGTCATGAAAATTGTTGATTTCAGAGAAATATCATTTTTATTTTTACACTGTGTAAGCATACCAGTTTCAGAGTTCCCAAATAAAATTTAACAATGTTTCAATGAAACCACTTTTCATTTTTGATACAAAACATTGAAATGAGCAATTACAATTTCACATTATTTTAAAACCAAGGCCATTATAAATTAATTGTTAGATTCTCATCCAAATTTTTCTTAAAAAGAAGGAGGGAAGGACTTTTTTTTTTTTTCTTTTTTTTTTAATTTTTTTCTTTTTTTTTTTTAATTTATACTGTATATTTTTAATATTTTTTTTTTAAAATAAAATGGGTTGGAGTGGCATGAACATAAGGGGGCAGGCGTGGATTATAATTAAGCATCAATTTAAGATGGCCTAAAATTACCAAAAATAATTTACAGGGAAATCTCTAGAATTTATCAAAATGAATAAAATAAAATAAGTCTCATGTTATAACAGGACTGCACTGTAACTATAGTTATGCTTACCTGCGTAACACTTGTATTTCATTGTCAAGTGATTCCTCCTTGCCAACAAGGCCCAATCTGTCTATGCACTTTACAGCAACAAACTTTCCTTGCTCTGTCTTGTCCTCCGCTAACAGGACTTCAGAAAATGCTCCACTGAAAAAAATGTTACAATGATAATAATGCAATTTGAATCAAAATAGGAAAAAGAAACTTTACCATCATTCTAACAGCATGAAAAATATTCTCCATTACATTGGTCAAATGTTGTTGTATGGTATTTAGAGTTGCTTTTAACAATTTTTCAGTGATATCGTGATGGTGTCTATCTGAGAAATATTTTTAGCACTGCCACACTGGAGTACCATGCCGCAGAAATATGGTATGATATCCACCCAGTCCCATTATCTCGATACCAGGCCAAACAGACCTAGAACTATCCTCTTAATGCTGAGTATCAAGCGAGGAAGCTTCTAGTACATTTTTTTTAAGTCTTTGGTATGACCCAGCTGAGGATCGACCCCATGACCTTCCGCATGCGAGGCAAACGCTCTACCCCGAGACCACACTGCGGTCTTACATTGGTCAGAATAAGGTCAATACATTGACCACATTGTAACATTCTTTAATTCCCAATGAAGCAACTAATATGCTCATTATCAATATAATTACATTTTGTACTATAATTGTAACGATGATACACTAACTGGGAGAGTGCCGATAGTTTGTACTGTCTAGCTTCTATTTCTAATTACATGGCATCGCTATCAAACAAATGAAAAAAGGTGTCATAAGCATTTTCAGAAGTCATAGCAAGACATTACACTCAACAAGACCTTAGTCACCCAATGATTTGTCATAGATAAGCAGGGAAAGTGTTTGCTGACTATGGAGTGCGATGTGACCTTTAAAGACTGATAGTTGCTTGACTGTTCACACAGGAGACTGACATCAAACACAGTATTGATTATGTCACAGTCGGACATAAATCTGGGAGACACTACAGTCAACCCATAAAACAAGAGATCCAAGAGAGACTGAGGATGTATTGGCCATAGTATTTTTTGGAAATTTCACAACATAAACCCTTTAGGGGGGAATCGTCCTCCTTAAACCATTACAGAAAATATCCCTGTTACACTCTTACCGGAATAAAAGTTATTTTTCTATAAATTGTCCCCGTACAGGACCCCTAAAAATCCCAGTCCTTGTCCAAACTTAAATCCCTCATTCATAAGCATTTGCTATGAGCAGACAGACAATGCTTTAGATCTTATATATATATTTTTGTACACATGGATACAAAAATGAAAAATACATGTTTTCCCTATAGTATTCCAATGTAAAAAAAAAATGTCAACTGACTTGAAAAAATGCACTGACAAGCTGCAAGATTTGTATCAGGTGACTATCAGTCCAGAGAAGAAGGCTGCATCACAAATATGATAAATGACCGAACTGCTCACATCTCTTCAAGATAGACAGTAAAGGATGGCCAACCCTTACACTTTCCTTTACAAGGTGGTCTGACTGGTGCCAGCTTTCAATCGTCAAGACTTTGACCCTTATATGTTTGGAAGTAGTCAGTGATGTGCAGAGATAAGGTGTGTCCAGTACTGGGTCAGCGCCTAGTGAATCTTTGGAAACATAACTTATAGGGAATTTATAAAGATTTTTCAAAAAATTTAAAATTGGCTTTAAACATTTTTTTCCCAATATATCATGCTCACTGATCCCATATTACCAAAAGATATCTATTTAAGTATGCCAAACTAATATACTGAAAAGGAGTTTCCTACCTAGGTTAGTCTAAAATAGATTTTTGGTACTGTATTAAATGAGCCACGCAATTCCATTTTAGTTTCAATTTGGTCCGTTATACAGTTTTACACATAGTAAAATGGTTTCATCACAGAAAGAGTCTGAATGACGATGCAATTGTCGTATTTAAGTGTTATCTATTTCTAGAATGGGGATTTCGTTTCAAGCTTCAACTCCAGTTTATATAATGATTTTACCATATTTTGGTATTTATAACGTACTAAGCCATTCAGATTTTATTTATTAATGGTAATGAGATGTATTTTAACCATTTTAAAATAATTTTATTTTTTAAGACATTTATAGCATTTTTTCCTGATACACTACCTTTAAGGTGCGGTGAACGAAGTTAAATAACTGAATAATGTTTATCTCTATTCTAATACTCTTGTTGCATTGTACATTATATAACATGTAATGAAACTAATATGAAACTAATATTATATAACTGAAAAACTGTTAAATAGCTTATATGAATATTTCGCATCATTTTTATGCCGTCGAGGACAAATAGATGATTATTTAGTTAATCTAACCGTCTTTCCTGGGATCCTGGAAGGTTAACCAGAACTCAAACACATCCCATCTCCTGAGTAACTGATAACTTTTCCACTTGAATCAACAGCGAGAGCGGCATGATATTGAGACACAATGGTGTATATCAATCATCACAGACTGTGATCAGGTCATGATACAAACACACAACCCCTGGATTAATAGTCAGACGTGCTACTAAATGAGCTAATCAGGCCCGGCAAATACTGTTAAAAAAGGAAAATAACAAAACATACAAACTAAATTACAATTACTTAAACTGATAATGCGGCAAACTCTTGCACACATAAAGAAGCTGTCTACAATGATTGGTAACATCACTGGCAGATGAAAAGCTCTAGCTTAGATCAGTTAGAAATCTCAAGAGCTTTTACAAATTTTCAAATGTTAAACTGTCATGACAACTGCCTCCTAAATCTTTCAGTAAGAAACGCAATCAACGGCAAGTAAATTCTGCGGATAAAAATTTCTGTTCAACTCAACCTACATATTTACCAGTGAACAGTTTTCAGAAAGACATTTGCTGAACAAGAAAGCATCGAGAGTAAAAATGTTCTCAGGAAACAAGGAATGAGGAAAAACAAGTTCATGATAGAATAGAGGAAGGAGTATGAAGCTGTTTATCCTTCAGCTATACTGCTGTCATACATAATGATGTATTTTTTTTGTGTTTTTTTAATCCATGTTGTTGTTGTTGTTGTTGTTGTTGTTGTTGTTGTTGTTGTTGCTGTTGCTGCTGCTGCTGCTGCTGCTGCTGCTGTTGTTGTTGTTTTAGGGACATATCGCTTTCTATAATTTTTTAGTCATTGTGACAGTGTTTAATTAAGACATTATTTGGAGCGCTACAACACTGGAGTATTATGCCGCAGACACATGGTATGATACCCAACCCAGTCACAATATTTTGAAACTGAGCTGACTAGATCTATAAATATCCTCAAAAGGCTGAATGCCAAGCAGGGAAGCTTCTAGTACCATTTTTCAAGTCTTTTTTTATGAGCGGGGATCGAACCTTCTGCATGCCAGGCAGTCCCTCTACCAACTAGACCACCACTGGGGTGCGATTTAAAAGGTCATACGACAATGATGAAACAGATTTGAATAATAAATCAGGGTTTGAAGATGTATCAACATATAACGATTATATGGCGTCAACTAGAAAGATTCCAGGCTCAATTTCCATACATGTACAACTGATATATTTGCAACAAATTCCATTCTGAGTGAAACAAAAGGGTCATTATTGGACCTCAGGATATGAATCCCAAAGAAGTCACTTTTGATAAAGCAAGGTTCACGTTCCTCAATTATTTAAAGTTGGTGAGTTGAGATATTTGTAAATATACAGTTTCTGATAAATGGAGCTTACTTTAATACAAGAACTATTGTGTGGGCTAAACTATTCATCGATAGAGGTCAAGGTCATCCAAGAAAAAAAAAATGCATGAATTTGATAAGAACTACCCATTACACAAATATGGAACAAATTTGGTGATTTAAAGATCAAACAGTTTCAATGCAAAAACATAACAATTGTTGAAGCCACTGCCGTCACCATCAATGGAAAAATAAGTTGTATGTCTCTTTTTTTTCTTCAACAAAGAAAGGAATCTAATGTTTAATGAGAATATCCCTGTCTCAATCTAATACCCAAGAAAGATTCATATATATATTATATTAAAGCAACATGAAAGTGCATACTGACGGATCTACATAATACATTGTTCCAATAACCACATAACTGACACAAGTAACCTAAATCTCTCGATAGATTTCGTAATAAACATGAAATTTGAAAGTGAAGTCTATAAACCCGGACAGTGGGAACATAAAACACAAACTGTCATAGATTTATGCAATTTGGGCAACAAATAAATTGTAGGACGCCCACACTTTAAATGGATGTGCAGATATCATTCAATTATGCAGAAATTGATGCATGTTCATTTTATAAAAGATAAATTATCTCAACTGGAAAGAGAACAATAAATTCTGGCTAATATTTGAACAAGTAAAACATTATTTTAGAAAATCTGATATGATACAGTAAAACTTGTTTACATGGCCATCCTTAAACAAGAGTTGTCAGAAGACAACAAAGCTCCCCATTGGGATAAAACTCGCCACCCATGCAAAGATTGAGATTGGAGGAAAACACCTAAACATCAACGCAACTAAACGCAAAAAGTTTAACCTGAGTGTCTACAGACGAAAAATTAAGTCCAAAAGGGCCATAACTCTGCCAAAATGCAATCCAGAGTTATGGTTCTTGTCTCTGTGTGTTTCATTGGTAATGGTGAATACACATGCGAAGTTTCATTCACATCCAATGAGTGGTTGCATAGATATCTTAAACTTAAATGCAAAAGTTTAATCTGGGTGTCTACAGACGATGCTGTTGACGCCGATGACGGCGCCAGGGTCATGGCAATAGCTCTCCTTGGACTTCGTCCTAGCGAGCTTAAAATACAATGTTTGCTGTGCTCTTACCTACTCACTCAAAATTGCTGCTACTCAAACTTTTTTATTGACTTAAGGATGGCCCTGAAGGAACTGAGGTGGCTGTGGCTCAGTTGTAGAGCATCTGATTCACAGTTGGCAGTTTGTGGGTTCAATTCCGAGTCCTTCGTGGTTATGTGTGGTGTCTGCGAGCAAGACAATTTATCCACATATGCTTTAATCTAGTACTGATTTTACCCATAAATACTTTGAGCCTGATTTGTTTAAGTTGTAAGAACTTGATGTAAAATAAATAAGTTTATATAAATAAGAAATTCTCTGTTATAACAAACACATATCAAATTCCTGATTCCAATCATTTTTCATTCTAATGCCAAAAAAAATGAAAATGGGGTTTAATGCCATTTTCAATACATTACTGGTTATATAACTAGGGCAATAGAAACAATTTAAGTAGAACTATACCATCCTCTTGCAAATAACTGGGAAACTTTCTCCCATAAAGTCTTTGGACCGACCTGGGCTCGAACCCATGTGCGACTTTAATGGCAAAGGTAAATAATCTTGAGACAATGCCTTATATATAAACTTAAATTATTAGATTCTTATCCAACTTTTTCTTATAAAGGGGAGGGGCGGAGAGTTTTTTTTTAATGAAAATAAATAGGGGATGATAATCTAGCAATTGATTTATTATGGCCTTAGAGAATTCAACAACGAAGTTGGACACATATAATGTATCAGATCACAGGTTTCAATAACATTCATTTTTAAGCACTATCAGACAGCTGTCAAGAAAATTTAAAACCTTTAGCTTCATCTCATTGAGCAATCATATTCTGATTTAAAATTTATCTTAAAATAGCTTTACTGAAATTTGTAAAATTTGTCAATCTCAAAAAAAGTCCCTTAAAGTAAAGGGAAGGTTTTGTATTATTGTTACCAAATCTTTTACCTTTTTCAATATTCAGCGAATTTTGGGAAAGGAGGGCAGAAGAGACCGACACTCTTTACATTCCCACCCATCTAAATTCATCAGTGACATTATCATGCAGGAAAGCTGGTATATCGACAGTGAGGTAATCGGAGTGTTTAAACAACATATTTGGCCAACTGCCTATAAAGCCTAGGATATGACATTGAGTGTCACTGTGTGCCATTACCTTAGTAAGGATAAACATCATCATAAATATCCCTCAATTGATTCACTGAATAACAAACAGATCTTAATTGCGGTATCAAATCATGAAATTAATGATCGTTCAGCAGATAATCACATCATCATGGTACAACAACATGAAATATTCATCAAGATATATCTGATAAAAGTAAAATTACATCCAAAGTGGCAGAGTTAACATTTATTAAATCAGATATAACAATGTTAAAATGAGACTCGCTATGATGTTATATATTATTTTTTATGCCAACAAACAATCTGTGAACCTGACCATTCTTTCCTGGAAGGTAACCAGAACTCAAGCACACCTCTCCGCAAATAACTAATAACTTTCTCACTTGAATAAGAGGTGAGAAGACGGATGGATGGAATTTAACCCTTTACTCCATATATACGTATTTAACCGCACCAATCACAGAAGGCCATTGAAAACAGTACAGGAAGAGTTCAGATTGCTCGTAATTCAAAAGCCTTCTATATTAGAGATGTCCAAAGGCGTCTATATTAGAGGTGTCCAAAGGCGTCTATATGAAGTGGAGTTAACGCCAATTTCAACACATTTCATGTTATAATATGGCAAATCTAGCTGTACTGGTGGTGGAAGACCTTAGAATGAATCGGAGTAGAAATCCTTCCGAAATAAACCTGGCAAACTTTGTCACATAACATTTTTGGAGCAAGTGGGACTCAAACCTACGACCTAAACGTGGTGAGAGGTAAGTGACCTTGAGACAGCCCTTAGACCACTCGGCCACAGAGGACCCTTCAATCTGACAAGTCAGCCACGATACGGACCTGAAGAGAAACCAAAAAGTGCCAACAGACCGGGTCAGACAGTGAACTGTGGTGGCGACCCAGTCTCAGACGGGATGAGGAGGATTGTGTGAGTGACAGTATACAAGTACCAGGGTTTCCCCCAGAGTCATAACACATGTCGCATGCCACATCCCTTCAAAAGATTTGGTTGATTAGCAACATCCCTTAAACCCCAAACTTTTCTATAAAAAGAAATGGGAGGAGCCTAATTTCAAATGGTGGCACTTTCTTGCAACAATGTTGAACTGGGAGATTTTTTTTGGTAAGACAATATAACAAAGTAATCATTATTTTCAAAAAAATGTGCAATTGTAGGGACATGTTTTATCTTTACAAAAATGCCCTCCATTCACAATAGGTCCATGAAACAAAGTTGTAGCAGAGATTACAAACTTGAAATATCAAGCAAAATTTGCTAAATTTTTGAATTCTGAACCACCTTTGACCCTAGTCACGTGATGTAAACAGACACATTTACTTGAAGATGTATATAACCCACTTGTGAGTAGGCATTCAGGGTTTGGTATCTCAGAGTAATTGTACATGGTATAATAATGATAACTGTTTTAGCCTACTGTACTTTATGAATTGCACAATGTGACATGATTATAATTATACTATGGTCATGCTCAGATAACAGAACATGCATACATGCTTTTTTTATTTGGATGAGAATAAGATTAAGCATTCACACTAACCTTGGTTGATCATTGTTTTAAATCCATCAATTCACAATTATTTCTTTTTGTAAATAAGTTCAATGTTTAATTCCAATATAATGGTATTTTATTGTTTATACATTTATGATATCAAACTTAATTCCATTTATGTCCCATATATGGTTGGTCTGGTAGGTTAGGGTATAATCCCCGTATTTGGTTCAAAACACAACTTGGCATAATTTCGCGAAGGGTCCATACATCATCATCTGATCTTGCTCGGTTTAATGTCCTTTGTTTTTTTCTAACATACTCAGACAGATGCCAAGCTCCTGCATTTGATAGCATGTTCCAGTACTTTCTGTATCTAACTTTTCGTAAATGACTGTTTCTTTCATGAGGGCGCGAACCTAAACCAAGCCAAGACTGACACTGAAATGTTATACACGGACTTAAAAAACAAAATCCACACCTGTGTTCTACAGGAATGTCAACATTTTGATTAACATAAGCATGGCTGTCATCATTATCATCATCATCATCATCATTCCCCCCACCAGTTGCACCTTCAATTATTTCCTGATTCCCATCTGTCAAAAAATTTACACTTATGTCCTGTGTCCCACTAGAGTTATTTTCATCAACATCAATGGACCAGTTTGATGAAACTAATGAATCCTCAAAATCCCACTCATTATATTCAAAGAAATGAAATAATGTATCAAACTGTTCCCTTGAAACCTTTAAAGTCATCTCACGTTTTTCTGCCATTTGTATGTTTTGCCAGGAAACTTTCACATATTCACAGTCAACCTAAATAGAATGGGTCATTCTATTATTTCAAAGGGGTTTCTATTGTTTTTGTTTATCTTTGTTTGCTTTATATCACAAATAAACTTGTCTTTTTCTTGTGCCCAAACAATTTAATTATAATTCATTAAGACATGCATGGGAGTTTGATATCAATATTTGCATTAAACGGATTAACCGTTCTTTACAAATCCATTCATTCCCTCTAAGTAATAATGTATTAATCAATGGATCTTGACCCAACTAACTTTCACACTGAAGTTATCTCTTTGATCATGACCAGATATGTGATGTATGTAACCCAGCAGGCACCTAATTAGCAAGTATGTTTATTCTAAAAGCAGATAAGATGGCCATTGCACTATATTTCAGTGCTGTGTTTATTGTTGCAAATCCCCACCCCCAATCAACAAATATTTAGGAACATGAACATATAGCTGTAAACATTACTTACAGGAATAAACTAGAAGACGTATATACTAATGTATTAAATATTGATTTATAAAAGCATACACATTCTTAGAAAATAAGTATAACAAATTTAATACAAGATATTAGTGGGTGGGCTAATTTGGTTATAAATTATTATATTTGTCTAATTAGAAACCATATGGCTCATCATTTATCAATGGTACACGGATGTTTATCAATTATAGACAGATAATCTGCAAATAACAAAATTTTATACACAGTTTAGTGCAAGAAACTCATTTCATATTCAGCTATTAAGTTATGTAGACCATTTGAGGAATATAGTGTGGTTATGTATATGAGAAAACATTAACTTACCTTTTTAATACAATTTAACAAATTGTCATGATTAACACATTTGGAGTTACTTAGTGCTTTAAAATATTCATTAACGATTTAAATTGCTGACTTTGGTGACAATGGAACACCCAAGTGGCGCTGACAGAATTAAAGACACAATTAAAGGTTTCGCTAGAAACACTAGTAAGAGAAAAGCTGACTCTGGTTCACCAATGAAACGAAGAAATCAAAAACGGAAATTTCAACAGAAACAAACCTTGTCTGGAACTGTCAAATTCTATGTTGAAAACGATCAAGAAAAAATAAAATTGTTTAATAAAATTGATCAGTGCAAACTTCTGAATAGAGAAAAAGTAACTGACACAAACAATGCTGATTTGTTAAATCTTGTGTTGGATTTCTACTTAAAAGCTCATAGAACCGGAACCAACCCATCAAATACAGAAGCAAACCAGCCACAAGCCAACCAGTATTTGTTGGCAAAACGAAATGAAACAAATGAGAAACATTTCATTACATGCACAAGTGCCATTAGAAATATATGCCATGGAGTTCTTGAACACCATTTGGAATGTAAGTCGCTCATTGATGTTGACAACGTCGAATTTTTTGGACATGTAGGTAAAGTGCACTTTAAATGCAAACATGGTCATGTTCTAAAGTTCGAGAAGTTTTGTGAAGGCTCTATGTTCGGCCAGTGTCCACAATCTATGTTTACATTAGCACATGAAATGTATTGTGATGTCACAAAAGAAGCAATGCAAGAATCAATTACTGAAGCTAGACAAGAGGAAGAAATGGCCACAATACAAGAAACAGAGGAGAATGGAACACAGTACAATGGCATTAATATTTTGACAGATGCAAGGCATTCTACCAGGAAGAATGCCAAGCAGTCAGATATTATTGCAATTGGTAACAAGACACATAAAGTGATTGGTTCTGTTACTGTCACTAAAAATGAAGATCCAATCAGTCAGCGACATGAACTGAGTGGTGTAAAGACACTTTATACAGCGTTTGACACATATGGCGTATCAGTGCATGTACATGGGCATGATAGAAATGCCTCTGTAAACAAATATTTGAGGGAGCAGAAACCTGAAGTTGAAAATGCTAATGACACTTGGCATGCAGCAAAGGGTGTAGCAAAGAATATAAAACACATAACAAATGGCCCCAAACGTATGCATGGGAAAACATGGCACAGTGAACTAAAGGACAAAGCTGCATCAATAAAAACCCATGTTTATTATGCTATGAAAAACTGCGGTGGGTCAGCGGAAATACTCAGGAATCTACTTGACAATATTGTACAGCACTATCAAGGACACCACGACCACTGTTTACCAGAGTCCCGATGTAAGACTGATGAAGACTACTTGCCTTCCAAACTAGTAATAAAGGACAGTTCTGCAGTCTCTATTCTGACAATAGCTATAAGAAGTTTGCAGATATATAAAACACCAAACTACTATGTCCAGTGTATAGATACACATTATGTGGAATCATTTAACAATGCATGTCTCATCTACCATGACAAAAGGATTTCATTTGGTATGAAAGAATATAAAAGGAGAACACACATGGCGGTTCTAGACTGGAACGAGAATGTTGACCGGCCTTATACATCTGTATCAACAGTAGAAGACCCGAGAAATCCACGAAGGCAGACAGGAAAAAAAACTTTGGTTGAAAAATCTGGACAGTTCAAAGACATTTTGCGGAATAAGATATTGGACACACTGTATTAAACAACGGATGTTATAACATATACAGAAGTTGAATAAATGTGATAAATTGAAGTTATTACATAGCCAAGTATACTGTAGATACATTAATGTGCCAACAAAGTATAATTTAATGCAAGTTTTTTCTTCAAATTTATAATTTAAAACAATTCTTATCAAATATACAGAAGTGCAAAATCTTTACAAACGAAAAGTGTGTGCTGTCTATTCAATAAAAAAACACTTTGGGAATACATATAAGAATAGAATCTGGTTGATTCATTGATGTTAATGAAACAAAAAATAGTTTATGTGTATTAATAATAAATACTTTATAGCAAAGTACACAAATATATATATATCAGGGTTTAAAGTGTATTTATAACATACATATGGATATGACTTACAATTAACTAATTTTTTAACTGAAATAAATCACTTTTTAAATGGAAGTGTGTTTTTCTTCATTTTTCTTTTGCAAAATACAATGTGTGTTGTTGCTTTTAACAAAATTAAGTAGTAAGTTACAAATCAATATGTTACTAACCGTTTACATGAAATTAAGAAATTGTACTCATTACTTGAAACAGGCAATGCTCTCTATACTGGTAGTTATAGTTCATGTTGGAAGTGAGTATTATCAAAAAACTGTAGTAAAATTGTCGGCTGCTAGTGATAAGCCCCGCCTACAATACAGTGTGTAGGAGCTACCGGAGATGGGCCTTTAAGTGGCCCGACATGCCTTCCGAACCGTTGCGACTACCGTTAGATAATCCCATTACACAAGCCCATCAGTAATTAAACAAGTGACCCCATGATTAATTGACCTATTTCACAGACTTGTCAATCACTCGCAAGTGTGAACTGGAGATGTGTGCAGGTAAGCCAACCAGAACAAGTCATTTGAAGGTTACTCCACCTCAATATAGAAAGCAGTGTCCTGTGAAATTTCTTGATCCAAGATTGTTTTTCACAAGATATAAAATTGACTACTGACCAAGGTGTCGGCATTACCGTTCAATTGTTTCATTAACCTCCCAATCACGTGAAGTCTATGTAGTATGTATACAATCAATCTGAACGAAACACTTAATAAAGTGTGTCACGGTCATTTCTCAAATCAAGACAACTAGAAATAGATCGCAGTGTATAGTAAGGGCTTTATGCAAGTAAGCAAAACAATGAAATCGTAAAGGGTTTTCTCAGCATCTTATTTCAACAAAGCTAGAATAAAATCCCCACTTAAAATGGTTTATTTTGTACATAAATTGAAGAAAAAATACGAAAAAACACCTGGAAGTTGCCTACCGGATGTTAACAAATTTGAGAAACCTGGTCATTTATTTGGAAATACACAGATTCCTAATGAAAATGACAGAATCAAACATTAAAAATGCAAACTTTTCAATTGTATTAACTTTGAAATATGACAAGTTGTCCATTTATAAACACTCCTTTACTATATTTTGATGGCAATAATATTCTATTATTGGGAAGAAACATATATTTGAAATGCACATTAATGGATAGTTGGATACACCGGTTTCTCATCATCTTATTTCATCAAATAAATTCTCCATTTAAATCAGTTTAAATTTTTAACATAGATTAAAGCATTTTCGTTCATTGGAAATACCCGGATTTGGCGATGGTAAAAATTTGTTTACTGTGGTCCTGTTTATGTTGGATATTAAGGGGAAAGGGAAAAAAAGAATTTTTAAGAATAATCTATTTGTGTTTACTTTTATAAAATTGGTATTCATTTGGAAATACGCAAATTCTACATGAAAAATGTAATTTGCTTCTATATTGAATCAAACATTAAAACATATGAATTGTAACATTCAAATATGACTAGTCATCAAGGACTTGCATAGAATAGGATAGGACACTTGTATTGGATAGGAAACTTGCATCTCAACATTTAAGTTGATGAAAAAGCACACAAAGGATTAATTATTTGGCTAGATATTGAAGCTTGAAGGAAAATGTATCATAATTAACTTGTTATTTTAGCTGCAGTATAGATATTTTGTAATCAAAAGTGTTTCAGCAATTTTAAACACAAATTTCTGGGAATGGTATTGTTTTGATGAGAATATCTCTCTGCAATACAAGAATTTTGAATTTGAATTTTGAATAGAAGTAAGATAATTGAAAACGAGATATTGGGAGATTTTGTGTAAATACACAAGCGTTCACAAAATCTCATTCAGTTGCCTTTCCCTCTCTATATAATTCCTTGCTAGTCATTCATTAAAAAAACTTTAAATTCTTTGTATTCATTTTATTGCAGAATTTTTCTAAATAGAAACACATACTTAAAAATGCACCATTCATGAGTGTCAAACTTAAAAAAAATCAACACAGGAAGGGACACCCCTCCCGTACCAACCCCACCCGTACCCATCCCTCCCATTTTTAGCAACATGCCTTCAAAAATTCCGGGGGGAAACCCTGAGTACTCATATTTAGACTTGTTCTCATATTTAGTTTACAGATACTCATATTTAGACTTGTTCTCATATTGAGTATACAGGTACTCATATTTAGACTTGTTCTCATATTTAGTATACAAGTACTCATATTTAGATTTGTTCTCATATTTAGTATCAGATACTCATATTTAGACATGTTCTCATATTGAGTATACAGGTACTCATATTTAGACTGGTTCTCATATTTAGTAAACAAGTACTCATATTTAGACTTGTTCTCATATTGAGTATACAGGTACTCATATTTAGACTTGTTCTCATATTGAGTATACAAGTACTCATATTTAGACTTGTTCTCATATCGAGTATACAGATACTCACAGGACTGGCGCTGAGCTTCGCCAATGGCACAAATAAATAAAAGTAGCACAAAGAAATTCTATTTGGCGAAAGTCTTAAAATGTTGGCGAACTTCTCCTTAAATTCTCCATATATTTAACCTCCTTCAATATGCTTCAACAGATAAACAGTTTTGTACAGTCCTTTCTCCCAAATAACAAGGTAATTAACTTAATAATTGGCACCCAGCTGTATTTTCCCCACAGGCTTAAGTAAGATAGGGCCTATCAGGCTGTGACTACATAGGAGGATATAAACTCTTATTTGAGTGTTATTGGTTTGTGTAAAAAAATTAGATTTGATATGCATTTCACGAGAAAATACATCTTTCCTGCCACAAGACCTGTGCACTTTTAGACAAAGGAAAGCAAGAGGCCCTATATGATACAAATGGTATTGCTCTACTAAATCAATTGGGTGCAAGGAATGTTTTGGAAATATATAATAGCATGTGCAAAAAGACTACTCTACTCTTATACAAGCTTTATCTTATATAATAATCAGAATAAGTTAAAGTTAAAAGGAAAGGTGCATGAGCATCCATTGAAACAAGGACCATATTGAATATAAAGGTACTCATATATAGACTTGTTCTCATATTGAGTATACAGGTACTCATATATAGACTTGTTCTCATATTGAGTATACAGGTACTCATATTGAGTATACAGTTACTCATATTTAGACTAGTTCTCTTATTGAGTATACAGATACTCATATTTTGACTTGTTTTCATAATGAATATACAGGTACTCATATTTAGACTTGTTCTCATATTTACACATGTACTCATATTTAAAAAAAAGTCTGTATGAAAGAAACAATACGGAAAACTGATATACCAGTGATTAGGAAAGTATACTACATTCCATTAAAGGGATTATTTTGGCAAGTAACACAAACACGCTGTTAAATAGAGACTTTTCTTGTATGCAGTGTGCACAAAACAATGCTTATGTATTGACGTATAACCTTTATTTACTTGAAAGTTATCAAATTAACAGTAATTGAATATTGGCCAAAACTTTAATACGTCCCGCAATAAAGTATTGTGCAATGTTTACATTGAACTTCTTAAACTTCCCGAACAAAGCCGGGAATGAGTCTTCAGGATGTTATCTGTTGATTGATCGGAAACCCGAAAGCAGTTCGTTGAAAATGGCAAAAATCCGATGTTTGTAATGAAGAGGTTATGCAGTTAGACACTTTAGACATGTATATCCCTAACTTATAAGTGTATCTTCATGCTGGGTGTGTGTATTTTGGACAAGGAATTGACAGTTATATGTCAATATAATCCCTTTAAGGAGAGTATTTCCTATACAGTAATTCATTTTGCTTTGAAATAAGTTTATGACCTATTGATAAAAAGACTTATCCAGGTGACCTTAAAAACCTGTAATTTATTCATATTCAAATGTCTGCAGAGAATCTTACACCCAGTACCTATACAAAATCTCCAGTTGTTATTTATCAACCTATCAATGTTCTTTAATATGCCCACCAGCAAGACACACAAATAATCACTTCTACTTTAAATAAATGAAAACCAATTAATCTGTGACCAGGTATAAAAATCCATAAATCAGAATAACTTTTTATAATTCCCCATTTTCATTATTATCTGGGGATAATATAAAATAATTGTATTATGAGGGTCATGGGTGCACTTTGGATAAGAACAACTAATCTCAATTGAAAATAATGAGAAATCAGATAATATTTTGTGACAATATTTCAGTTAGTATAAATAAACATTTTTTCTCTCAAATAATTAAGTGTATCATGCTATTTATAAACATGAATTAAATTATACAATTACAATAATTGCGTAACAAAATATTTGACATTTTTGACAAGTTTAGACGCCACCAGCACTTACAGTGAAGAAGTACATTGTAAAGCACTTCTTTCAACACAAATACACTCTCAAACAAGTAAATAGAACCGAGTTTTCTTTACTACCACTTTAATAACTTCCTCAATAGCTACTATCAATGTCTGTATAACTTTAGAGCATATGGTTTTACATCCCTTTGCTTCCAAAAGATAGCATATTTTCACAGCACCATGTTGAAATGAGAAAGATGTGTGTCGAAAAATACCAAGTTTTAAAGTCTTAAAGCCGGCAGTAGTCCTGTGGATAAAGCATTGGGTGCCCTAGGTTTGCCTCATGCCGGACGGCCTCATGCACGACAGCCTCTTGAAAAAACACTCTGTACTGGTTCTACCCAGAAAACAGACTTTAGAGCAGTTCATTAGGATCCAAGTTCTAGCCAGGAAACAGACTTTAGAGCAGTTCATTAGGATCTAAGTTCTAGCCAGGAAACAGACTTTAGAGCATTTCATTAGGATCCAAGTTCTAGCCAGGAAACAGACTTAAGAGCAGTTCATGAGGATCTAAGTTCTAGCCAGAAAACATACTTTAGAGCAGTTCATTAGGATCTAAGTTCTAGCCAGGAAACAGACTTTAGAGCAGTTCATTAGGATCTAAGTTCTAGCCAGGAAACAGACTTTAGAGCAGTTCATTAGGATCTCAATTCTAGCCAGGAAACAGACTTTAGAGCAGTTCATTAGGATCTCAGTTCTAGCCAGGAAACAGACTTTAGAGCAGTTCATTAAATGAGTATACACTATATACATGTATTTATTAAAATCCTAGGGACCTTAGTATCTTAATCCATTTTCAACACGTCGGGTTATATTTACCACAAGAGCATGTCAATATTAACCACTAGAGCATGTCAATATTTACCACAAGAGCATGTCAATATTTACCACAAGAGCATGTCAATATTTACCACTAGAGCATGTCAATATTTACAACAAGAGCATGTCAATATTTACCACAAAAGCATGTCAATATTTACCACTAAAGCATGTCAATATTTACCACAAGAGCATGTCAATATTTACCACTATTTACCACAAGAGCATGTCAATATTTACCACTAGAGCATGTCAATATATACCACTAGAGCATCTCAATATTTACCACAAGAGCATGTCAATATTCAACACTAGAGCATGTCAATATTTACCACTAGAGCATGTCAATATTCACCACTAGGGCATGTCAATATTTACCACAAGAGCATGTCAATTTTTACCACTAGGGCATGTCAATATTTACCACAAGAGCATGTCAATATATACCACTAGGGCATGTCAATATATACCACTAGAGCATGTCATTATTTACCACAACAGCATGTCAATATTTACCACTAGGGCATGTCAATATATACCACAAGGGCATGTCAATATTTACCACAAGAGCATGTCAATATTTACCACTAGAGCATGTCAATATTCACCACTAGAGCATGTCAATATTAACCACTAGGGCATGTCAATATTTACCACTAGGGCATGTCAATATTTACCACTAGGGCATGTCAATATTTACCACAAGAGCATGTCAATATTTACCACTAGGGCATGTCAATATTTACCACAAGAGCATGTCAATATTTACCAATATTTACTACTAGGGCATGTCAATATTTACCACAAGAATATGTCAATATTTACCACTAGAGCATGTCAATATTGACCACAAAAACATGTCAATATTTACCACTAGAGCATGTCAATATTGACCACAAGAGCATGTCAATATTTACCACAAGAGCATGTCAATATTTACCACTAGAGCATGTCAATATTTACCACAAGAGCATGTCAATATTTACCACTAGGGCATGCCAATATTTACCACAAGAGCATGTCGATATTTACAACTAGAGCATGTCAATATATACTACTAGAGCATGTCAATATTTACCACAACAGCATGTCAATATTTACTAATAGAGCATGTCAATATTTACCACAAGAGCATGTCAATATTCACCACTAGAGCATGTCAATATTCACCACTAGAGCATGTCAATATTTACCACTAGAGCATGTCAATATCTACCACAGCATGTCAATATTTACAACTAGAGCATGTCAATATTCACCACTAGGGCATGTCAATAATTACCACTAGAGCATGTCAATATTCACCACTAGGGCATGTCAATATTTACCACTACAGCATGTCAATATGTACCACTTGGGCATGTCAATATTAACCACTAGAGCATGTCAATATTTACCACTAGAGCATGTCAATATTTTATTTCAACAAGAGAACCGCAAGCAGGTGCAGATGCTCAGGGGACATGAGTTTAAATCCCCATCCGGCAACAGTCTCTGTGATGATCAATATACGACATTGTGTCTCATTATCATTCATCTCTCACTGCTGATTAAAGTTTTAAAGTTATCAGTTACTTCTGGAGATGGGGTGTTCTCCGGTACTGGTTAACCTTTCAGGATCCCAGGAAACAGTGGTTAGGTTAACTGATCATCTGTTAGCCCTCAATGGCATAAAAATTACACTTACTATTCAATCAATCATTAATCTTTTTTCAAATTCCATTAGTAATCAAAGTCAATGATATAAACTTTTTAAACATGATGATTAGTTTGCAAAATCAATACTATTACTGAAAAATAACATAAAATCAAACCTGAGCTAAGGTTTTAGAACCCAAAGTATGGAAATTTAGGTAAGAAAGCTATATCATATACCTATATATATTGTTTCTATAACATAAATAATATGAATGTGTTAAAGGGATTATATTGGCATTTTACCATAAATTCCCTGTCCCAAATACACACGCCCAGCATGAAGATAAAATTATAACTTAAAGATATATGCATCTAAAGTGTCTAATTGCAAAACCTCTTTATTACAAACATCGGGTTTCTGAAGCCACATTTTTTGTTTTTGTTTACATTTACCATTTTCAACGAACCGCTTTCGGGTTTCCAATCAATCATCGGATAATATCGTGAAGACTCGTTCCCGATCTCGTTTTCGAGTCTTTGTTCAGGAAGTTTACGGAGTTAAATGTAAACATTGCGCAATACTTTATTGCGGGAGGTATTAAAGTTTTGGCCAATATTCAATTACTGTTAATTTGAAAACTTTCAAGTAAATAAAGGTTGTACATCAATACATAAGCACTATTTTGTGCACACTGCACAAGGAAAAGTCTTGATTAACAGCGTGTTTGTGTAACTTACCAATTTAATCCCTTTAAAACTTTAACCTGCGGACACCAACCAAGACAACAATAACAATGATGAAGATGGCACCAGGATCATATACCATTACAAACAACAGTAATTGTACTTAATCCAATTGTGATTCAAATCTTCACTCCCGGGGAGACTGTGCAACACGGGAGCAGGTGATGAGCTTAGTACTTAATTCAATTGTAATTTAAGCTTCATTCATTGGGAAAATGTACATCACAGGAGCAGGGGATGAGTTTAATACTTAATCCAATTGTAATTTAAAGCTTCACTCCTGGGGAGAATGTAAAACATGGGAGCAGGGGATGAGTTTAATTCTTAATATAATTGTAATTTAAGCCTTCACTCCTGGGGAGAATGTATAACACGGGAGCAGGTGATGAGCTTAGTACTTAATCCATTGTAATTTAAAGCTTCA
This sequence comes from Panopea generosa, assembly GCA_029582155.1. NCBI lineage: Eukaryota > Metazoa > Mollusca > Bivalvia > Adapedonta > Hiatellidae > Panopea > Panopea generosa. Next base: position 67,961,029 of record CM055903.1, on the reverse strand, counting down.
CTCATGGTCAGACTGTACAACACGGGAGCAGGTGATGAGCTAGATTTATTCCAATTGAAATTTAAAGCTTCACTCCTGGGGAGAATGTACAACATGGAAGCAGGGGATGAGTTTAATACTTAATCCAATTGTAATTTAAAGCTTCACTCCTGGGGAGACTGTACAACACGGGAGCAGGTGATGAGCTTAGTACTTAATCCAAATGTAATTTAAAGCTTCAATCCTTGGGAGAATGTACAGCAAAGGAGCAGAGGATGAGTTTAATACTTTATCCAATTGTTATTTAAAGCTTCACTCATGGGAAGACTGTACAACATGGGAGCAGGGGATGAGTTTAATACTTTATCCAATTGTGATTTAAAGCTTCACTCCTTGGGAAACTGTACATCACAGGAGCAGGGGATGAGTTAAATACTTAATCCAATTGTAATTTAAAGCTTCACTCCTGGTTAGACTGTACAGCATGGGAGCAGGGGATGAGTTTAGTACTTAATCCAATTATAATTTAAAGCTTCACTCCTGGGGAGACTGTACAACACGGGATCAGAGTATGAGTTTAATACTTAATCCAATTGTAATTTAAAGCTTTACTCCTGGGGAGACTGTACAACACAGGAGCAGGTGATGAGTTTAGTACTTAATCCAATTGTAATTTAAAGCTTCACTCCTGGGGAGACTGTACATCACAGGAGCAGGGGATGAGTTTAATACTTAATCCAGTTGTAATTCAAAGCTTCACTCCTGGGGAGACAGTACAACATGGGAGCAGGCGATGAGCTAAATACTTAATCCAACTGCAATTTAAATCTTCACTCCCAGGGAGACTGAACAACATGGGAGCAGGTGATGAGCTTAGTACTTAATCCAATTGTAATTTAAATCTTCACTCCCGGGGAGACTGTGCAACACAGGAGCAGGTGATGAGCTTAGTACTTAATTCAAATGTAATTTAAAGCTTCACTCCTTGGGAGACTGTACATCACAGGAGCAGGGGATGAGTTTAATACTTAATCCAATTGTAATTTAAAGCTTCACTCCTGGGGAGAATGTAAAACATGGGAGCAGGGGATGAGTTTAATACTTAATATAATTGTAATTTAAACCTTCACTCCTGGGGAGAATGTACAACACGGGAGCATGTGATGAGCTTAGTACTTAATCAATTGTAATTTAAAGCTTCACTCCTGGTCAGACTGTACAACACGGGAGCAGGTGATGAGCTAGATGTATTCCAATTGTAATTTAAAGCTTCACTCCTGGGGAGAATGTACAACATGGGAGCAGGGGATGAGTTTAAAACTTAATCCAATTGTAATTTAAAGCTTCACTCCTGGGGAGACTGTACAACACGGGAGCAGGTGTTGAGCTTAGTACTTAATCCAATTGTAATTTAAAGCTTCACTCCTTGGGAGAATGTACATCACAGGAGCAGAGGATGAGTTTAATTCTTAATCCAATTGTTATTTAAAGCTTCCCTCATGGGAAGACTGTACAACATGGGAGCAGGGAATGAGTTTAATACTTTATCCAATTGTAATTTAAAGCTTCACTCCTGGGGAGACTGTTCAACACGGGAGCAGGTGATGAGCTTAGTACTTAATCCAATTGTAATTTTAAGCTTCACTCCTGGTCAGGCTGTACAACACGGGAGCAGGTGATGAGCTTAGTATTTATTCCAATTGTAATTTAAAGCTTCTCTCCTGGGGAGACTGTACAACATGGGAACAGGAGATGAGTTTAATACTTAATCCAATTGTAATTTAAAGCTTCACTCCTGGGGAGACTGTACAACACAGGAGCAGGTGATGAGCTTAGTACTTAATCCAATTGTAATTGAAAGCTTCACTCCTTGGGAGACTGTACATCACAGGAGCAGGGGATGAGTTTAATACTTAATCCAATTGTAATTTAAAGCTTCACTACCGGGGAGACTGTGCAACACAGGAGCAGGTGATGAGCTTAGTACTTAATCCAATTGTAATTGAAAGCTTCACTCCTTGGGAGACTGTACATCAAAGGAGCAGGGGATGAGTTTAATACTTAATCCAATTGTAATTTAAAGCTTCACTACCGGGGAGACTGTGCAACACAGGAGCAGGTGATGAGTTTAATACTTAATCCAATTGTTATTTAAAGCTTCACTCCTGGGGAGAATGTAAAACATGGGAGCAGGGGATGAGTTTAATACTTAATATAATTGTAATTTAAAGCTTCACTCCTGGGGAGACTGTACAACTTGGGAGCAGGTGATGAGCTTAGTACTTAATCCATTGTTATTTAAAGCTTCACTCCTGGTCAGATTGTACAACATAAGAGCAGGTGATGAGCTTAATACTTAATCCAATTGTAATTTTAAGCTTCACTCCTGGTCAGACTGTACAACACGGGAGCAGGTGATGAGCTTAGTATTTAATCCAATTGTAATTTAAAGCTTCACTCCTGGGGAGACTGTACGACATGAGAGCAGGAGATGAGTTTAATACTTAATCCAATTGTAATTTAAAGCTTCACTCCTGGGGAGACTGTACATCACAGGAGCAGGGGATGAGTTTAATACTTAATCCAATTGTAATTTAAAGCTTCACTCCTGGGGAGACTGTACAACACAGGAGCAGGTGATGAGCTTAGTACTTAATCCAATTGTAATTGAAAGCTTCACTCCTTGGGAGACTGTACATCACAGGAGCAGGGGATGAGTTTAATACTTAATCCAATTGTAATTTAAAGCTTCACTCCTGGGGAAACTGCACAACATGGGAGCAGGTGATGAGCTTAGTTCTTAATCCAATTGTAATTTAAAGCTTCACTCCTGGTCAGACTGTACAACATGGGAGCAGATGATGAGCTCAATACCTAATCCAATTGCAATTTAAATTTTCACCCCTGGGGAGACTGTGCAACACGGGAGCAGGTGATGAGCTTAGTACTTAATCCAATTGGTATTTTAAAGCTTCACTCCTGGGGAGACTGTACATCACAGGAGCAGGGGATGAGTTTAATACTTAATCTAATTGTAATTTAAAGCTTCACTCCTGGTCAGACTATACAACATGGGAGCAGGGGATGAGTTTAATACTTAATCCAATTGTAATTTAAAGCTACACTCCTGGAGAGACTGTGCAACTTGGGAGCAGGTGATAAACTTAGTACAAAAGATAGAGTAACAAGGTTACTTGTTATTTTTCTTTAAATGTTATATCAAATGAATCATTAAGCATGACAGAAAGCTCTGCTTGTCATCATGATTGTTAGTGATTAGAAAATGAAAACAAATCTTCCAGTCAATTTATAGAGGTTCCAGCTGGCAGTCATTTGATCATTTTCCAATGACCCTACCATATATCACATTCACATTATTTCAGTTTATGAGAAATGGCAATTTTGTGTGAGAATGTATGGTGTTTAGTTACTGTGAAATCATTAATTTTCGTTGGGTACTAATTTTCGTGGATTTCGTGGGGAGCCTAGACAATGAAATCAAATACCCACGAACTTAGTTTACGCTATGTAATGTTGTCAACATATAAATTACCTCTGTGTTCATAAGCCTATGTGCATGCATTGTGGTAAACAACCCATCCTTTATTTTATATATTTTCTTTCGTCATATCGCATCACTATTTACATTGATACTTTTGTCAACAGTGTAAGATTTTTTATACTCATATCATCTTTAATTCTACGTCCATCCGCTGATAGACGTGTGTGTGTGTGTGTGTGTGTGTGTGTGTGTGTGTAGCGAGGTGTGTTGTAATTTACCCCACTGCGCGTGTATACTTCAGTCAAATATCAGAGGTACTAAAAATAGACCGTCACCTTGTAACTAATTGCTATCGAGTTGAAACAGTTTCAAACAATGTGACGTATGTATAGACCTACGGTAAACATTGTAAAAAAGTGTAAAACATTGTAAAGGGACAGTATGTGCGCGTACAAAGAAAACTAAAACACAAGTTTATATTGTTTCTCTTTATGATCATTTTTAATAAAACAAACAAATCTCTTAAAAGTCTTAGCACATTCATTTACTGTTTATTATCACAGTCACGTGATGTGGCACATACTGTTGTTATTTACTGCAGGCCTGACTTCTGAAACCCTTTCTGGATTAGATCTCGTACTTCTCCTTTCCTCTCCTCTGGTTTGCATAACAATTAGTTCAATATCGTACTTGTATATTAGGGTACTAACTGGCAATGGCACAGCGGGGTGCGATAAACCCTGACAAGCGATGTGTGCATTACAGCAGAGGTTAATTACTGGAACGCACTATGCGATGCCGAAAGCGTAAACGTTATTTTTTTGACTTTTTTTTTTTTTGAAAATTTGGTTTCAACGAATTTAAGACCCCACGAATATGTCTTTGAAGTGGAAAACACGAAATTTAATGTCCACGAAAATAAATGATTTCACAGTAGGTATGAAGATATCGTTCTTGTCTGTGTGTGTTCCATTGATGATGGTGAACACACATGTGAAGATTCATTCACATTCAATGAGTGATTGCATAGATATCTTAAACTTAAACACAAAAGTTTAACCTGGGTGTCTACAGACGACGGCTACGCTGGGGTCATGGCAATAGCTCTCCTTGGACTTCGTCCCAGCAAGCTAAAAAGCGGTACTAGAAGCTTCCTAATATTTGGTGCTCAGCATTTAGAGGAAGGTTCTAGGTCTGGTCAGCCCCGTGTCAGTATATTATGACTGGATAGGGTATCATACCATGTGTCTGTGGTATAATACTCCAGTGTGGCAGCGCTCAGAATACTGTAAACACAGTCATGATATGACTAAAAAATTGTTAAAAACAAAAGTAAACACCATACAACAACAACAACAATTCATACTAAATTCTTATTTCTAGTCATTCTCTCCTTCAGTACGCTGCTCACTGTCGGCCCCCTAGTGAACAGTTAATAAATCATAGGTTTTTTTCATTTAAAATTTTGTGTTTTCCATTCAAACTTTTTAAATTATTGATAATTTCAACATGCTTGCCTATTGCTTGCCTCTGTAGTTTTTAAAAAAAGATGTTTAGTGAATAGAGTACAAAGTTTTCTCCATTTAAAAATCTTTTTTAAGCAACTTATATGGGGAAATGAAAACTAAATACAGTTTTTTATGATAACATGGTATATTGTGGTCTATATCCTGGTAGAATATAGGGAAGGCAATTATAAATTAATTGCTAGATTATTATCCATTTTTTTTATTTTAAAAGGGTAGGGAGAGGATTTTATTTTTTATTTTTTCTAATTTTTAGTTGCATGAAAATTAGGGGTTGGGTGGGGATGATAATCTAGCAATTAATTTATTATGGCCTAAATGATAAAAATAATTTAGAAGTAGAACATCACCATACAATATGTTTACAATATTACAGAGCCTTTTTTCTGAAAATTGAGAAGAGGCCCAAGCCTTCGAGATTGGGGAAAAACAGCTAGTTGAGGGTTTTTTGGGAAATTTTGCAAACTGGAAAATAAAGTGTAACACTGTTAAGATATTAAAATAGTACTCCATATTCAGTTATTTCCATTTAGGCAATTTTTAAGGCCTTAATTGGTAAAAAAACAAGACTTTTTAATGGGGGGGTGGGGGGTTGGGGGGGGGGGGGGGGGGTCACTGAATGTCAACCTCTGTTTGATAATGTAAAAAAAACGTTGTATTGATGGCCTCCATACCACTGAACTCATCACCCACTTTCGTGTTCACAGTACATGCTCCTCTGGAGTGGACTTTGTTTAATAAGTGTCATCAGTGAAAGATGGTTAAGGTTTGCTTGCTGCACTTTGAAACACTAGTCAAAAGGCTTGCATAACAATACCTTTTTCCAATATTCCGCGTCGGTGACATTTACGATAAGGCCCACCTGCTTCAGAACATTATCAGGAGAACAATATAATGTCAGTCAAATGATCTCCTAGCGACAGTAGACGCAAAAAGCACGTTAATTCATATTCAATAATGCTTGATACAACAATTCGAGCCAACTCTCATACACAAGATCCAGTGTTACTCATACATTTTCACATTTTCCAGTAACAATGTCTTTTTTTTTTTATTGCTTTTTGTAATAGCCATTGTTCGAATATTTTACTGCTTTGTTTACATGCAAAATAACAGACTCTAAAAGATGCTAGCTAAGTTTCTGAGCACTTGAAACAAAAAAGGCTAATGTATAGTCTGAATTCTTACCACTATAGAAGTTAGTATTTGATCCAGTCTGGTTTAAACCATGTTAAACTTGAATTAATGCCCTATTACCTGAGGAGCATTTTTTATAACATACTGCATTTGACTTTTTTTCTCCTTCACTGCTCTTGTAAAATTTGAAACCATTCTTCAAATGGCGGAAGCATTTAAATGTCTGGCCTTAAGCCTTAAGCCCACTCTGTATATGATGTGTTCATAATGACCACAGACTAAATTAATGCAGGATAACCTCAAGTCCTGGCCGCTATGATTATAAATGGAAGACTGACCCCCTCCTGGAACTATTGTACTTCAAGCCTGGCGGTACCAAGTCTTTGAATTAACCCTTTACTCCATAGAAACGCGTTTTCCCTATCCAATCACAGAAGGTCATTGAAAACAGTGCAGAAAGAGTTCAGATTGCTCATAACGAGCAATCTAAACACTTCCTGCACTGTTTTCCACTCTGTCAGTAAATATAAACATAATTCACCCATTGCTAATACGTGGTGAATTAATGCTTTCAATATTAGAGGTGTCCAAAGGCGTCTATATGAAGTAAAGGGGTAAACATAATTCTATCCTAACTGGCCAAGTAAATAATAAATAAGCAGGCAAAAATGTTTTCCTGCATTCCTTGTTATGTATACAAAAAAACACAATACAATGCAGAGTTTGTCTGTTTCAAAGGTTTTAAATATCAAACACACTCAAGTTTCAATATATTTTAGAATGCAGAAGTTAAAACATTTATAAAGTTTTTTTTCGGTTTGCAGATGCACAATCACAGATTTAAATTTAAATTGTCTTATTACCACAGCACATTATTTAAATTTCTCACCCCTTTTCATTATGTCATTGTGCATATATTATAACAATCTAACCACAAATAACATACACTTGATATGGTGCTATTATACTATCCTTGCAAAGAAAGGATACACCTCAATTTTTGTTTGTTCAACTGTTCTCATAAATATGCAATATCTCCTTAACAGTATTTTAATATGGTTTTATTCATATGCACTTTTCAGTATACTACAATGCCATATTATGTAATTGGCATACAGTTTTATTGACAGAGGAGATCAGTAAAACTTTATTTCCTGATCTACCCAGTAAAAGTTTCAACCTGCCCCAAATATTCTCATGAATATACCGGTAAAGTTTTTAAGGTCCCAAGCACATTATACCAGTGTAATATATATATAAAAAAGAATATTGATATTTTAGGTCCTGTCATATTTTTTTCAATATTTGTGTGTGATTGTTTCTTTTTTGATTAAACTTTTAGAGTTTAGTGTGACAACGTTTATCTAACTGATATTTTAATCTTTATATTTGACTTGTAAATGGCATACGATTGTCTAGCTGATTCTCCTTCAGTCTCTGCACTTTTGGATGAAAAAAAATTGGCTTGATCAACCGTCTTTCTAATACTAGTATTAAGTGCGGGATATGAATTGGCTTGCTGATTCTGTCCCCCCGTATCGTATGTTTTCACTGCTGTTTCACTTAACTTCCAGATTTTATGACGGAACCCACTCAGTCTAACCCAAACTTTTCTATATATTTGTCTTGCAAGTGGTATAACATAAGCTAGCTAAATAAAATTAACAAGTGAAGTCATCCCAATTTTGAAAATATCTGTGAATATTCTTAAAAAATACAAACTGATATTGCCTTGGAATTTTATCAAACATACCAATAAAAACTGTTGGAAACAAAATATTTGATAAATTTATGTCATATATGACAGCAAATATACAAAATATGATGCCTTTCACCCAATTACAAGAGTTATCCCCTCTACAAAAAAATAACAAAAAGAAGTTGAGGATCTGCAAACATACTGCAGTAATCTAAAAACATATTGATGGATAATTTTTAATAAAAAGAATTTGGTGAACATTTACTGATTTAATATAAATTGGCATGTTTCCCTTTTCTTAATTTATATTAATTTATTTCAGCTTGATTGCGATGAAAGCTCAGAGCTTATATGAATCACTCTCGAGTCTTCATCATGGGCAGAACCAGTTCTGAGTATTGTATAAAGAGAGGCATAGGGTCAAGTTGGGGATCAAAACCGCAACCTCTGGCGTGAGCGGCCAACACTCTATCCATTACACTACCACTCTGTGTGTCCCTTTAACGGACAAACATCACACGTACCATTTAGATATAGGCAGCTGCGTAAGATACCCACTGGTACATCATTTAAAAATCATGAGTAATAAACAATGAAGCTGCTAGACAATGCTGAAGTGTATCTCCCAGAAGAATAGAAAATCAATTTGCCTCCTATAATGGAGAAAACACAGCCCCAATTAGCAGTATAACAATTCCGTAATAATTAATGTCAATTACTCTCCGCCATATATCTACTGCCGCTGGTAGTTTCAAAATAATAACATGTGTTCAGACAATTTTTAAAATATTGTAAAGGAAGAACCAGGACTTCTTTACTCTGTTAGATCTTTTTTTACTGAGTGGGGTGGTGACTCAACGCCATTCTCAATACATGGCAGGTGATGTATGGCATTCTCAATACACGGCAGGTGATGTATGGCATTCTCAATACACGGCAGGTGATGTCCAGTTCTATTGGCAAAGGAAGATCTCAAAATGAATCTGAGTAGGGCCACAGTCCTTCTGCAGGTAACTGGCAAATTTTCTCCGATAAAGTTTTTGGAGTGAGCTGGGCTCGAATCCATAACCTCATTGGCGAGAGATTAAAGGTCATTAGACAACAGCATCTAGATCACGCGGCCATGTAGGACCTTTGGTCATAAAATTTCCATATGCACCATGTCACGAGGGTAAATGACTACCTTTGTACACCTGGAACTTCCAAAATACTTATAAAAGGTACCCTTTTCAATGAAAAATTTATTAAATATATATACATGTGTACTTGGACCCACTCCTGGAACTTATAGCAGAGACCCACAGCGATATTTCAAAACAATAACTGTTATTGCTGTGAATTTTTAGTTAGAAGTATTTCACCCGTCTCCCATGTCCTCCTGTTACTTATAGAAAGTTCTCTAAAATTCCAAGTCTGAATTCAACCACTGCCTAGATTGAAAATGTTCCATCCTTGAAGCTGAAAATCATTCTTAAGTGAAAGACTTGGTGATATTCGCTAACAGCTTCATTGGCATTAAAGATTCAGTATAACTGATAAAAAAAAAAGTCAGTAATATCTTGCTCTCCATTGATTTAGAAGTTACCAAAGTCACCAGGGAGCAATTTTTGTTAAATGCCAACAAGCAGTAGCAGGTTAACTGTGTGTAAATATCCTTATCATATCATATTTAATATTTTTTAAATGAACACTAAAAACTGTTGTAGTTATCCACCGCGTATGATTTTTTTTTTGTAATGGCGTGATATTCAACACATTACAGATAAAATAAGGAGTGGCATCCAATTGTTATTAGTGGAAAAAAGAAATCCATTGATTGATTGAATAGTGATCATCAGTTTTATGCCATCAAGGGGTAACATTGATCAGTTAAAACAACCACTGTTTCCTGCGATCCTGAAAGGTTAACCAATACTCTAACACACCCAATCTTCGCAAGTAACTGATATACCTTTCCCACTTGAATCAGTGGAGAGTGATGAATGATGAGACACAATGTTGTATAACAATCATCACGGAGAATGTTGCGGACAGGGATTCAAACTCATGAACTCTGAATTGAAAGTCAGATGCATCAAGTCTATATAAAGAAATTGATATCTCCCAATTCAGGTCTATTAACCCCCAATGAAAAAGCAGGCAATTCCATGCCTGTCCCACAATTCATAGCTATTGAATGCTTGATAAACTGTGACGTCATTCAAACTTTCCCTGAAGCAACTGACCAATCAACATGCTCAAATGTGGCTTTCCCAATGTCAAATATTCACTGACCAATTAGTGTCCTCCTACTATTTTGATAGATGATAGCGAATCAACATGCTCGTAACAATTGCTATTTAACAAACCCAATTGGGAGAGCTGGGTCTATTCTACAGACTACTTAAGTTATATTATGCATTACAGAAGCACTCGAGTACAATAATTTTCATCAGATATTAAAATAAAATCTGCACCTATCGGGTTCTTCCATATGGTTCTCTGGCAATGGCAATTTAGTCATTTTTCATGTTTTAACCCTTTACTCCATAGATACACGTTTTCCCGCACCAATCACAGAAGGCTTTTGAAAACAGTGCAGGAAGAGTTCAGATTGCTCGTAACGAGCAATCTGAACACTTCCTGCACTGTTTTCCACTCTGTCAGTTAATATAAACATAATTCTCCCAATAATTCAAAAGCCTTCTATATCGGGTGTCCAAATGCATCTATATTAGAGGTGTCCAAAGGCGTCTATATGAAGTAAAGGGTTAACAGCAGTAGCTATGCATATCATGAGGTTTCTGGAATATTAGCATGTTCATTACGTATTCATGAATGAAATACATTTTTTTAAACATTGAATGTAAAATGGGATAATAATAAGTCCATGAAAAACATATTATTGGACAAAAAAACATTTTTTAAAATCGACACATTGCAATTTTGACATTGATTTCTCAAGATCATGCACTAACAAATTTAAAACTCTATGGAAACCATTACAAATTGTAAAAGCAATGTCTGTCACAATCCAGACTGTCAATTCAGGGTTTGAGTTTGAAGCGCCACCTGGCCACAATCTCTGTGATCATTGGTCAAGATCTTCGTTTTGCAGACATTAATCTCATACTTCTGAATAAGTGGGGAAGTAGTCAGTGACTTGCAAAGATATCATGTGTTTCTAGCACTAGTTAACTGCATAGCAGATCCCAACAACGACATTTAGGTGAGTTGACCATTGTTAAATATCAGAAATGCTACTCCAAAAAATGACAAACAAAACCCTTGCCTTCACTACCCAGACCCAACTCACCAAATCTTCATCTGCATCAGAGCAAAAAATTATATTTTTTAATAATCACTGCTGTGCCAAAATATACCATGGATACAGGAAGCTGACCAGCAGCAGCCCTATATTTTACATGTACCATTAAAAATCATACCCATTGAGAGCACCAAATTTACCTCAATTAATGAGTGTTTCTTGAAACAACATTAAAAAACTTAAATTGGAATGAATACACAGCAACTAAATATCATCTACCAAACTTTTATATGATAAAAAAATGATATTTTGAACACCATCATAAATAAAATTTTGATTTTTAAAAATATTAAAAGTACCAAGATGCACTGCTTGACAACCTTCAACTGTTCAATACGTGCCTAGGTTTGAATAAAGAAGAGAGTCCCACTTAAAATTGCAACATATTATGTGATTCCTTAAATGAGTCACATGATTTTATTTTGTTTTCAATTTGATCCATGTTGTAAAATTAGATTCATCTTGAGAGTCTGAATAACGATGTAAAGATTGTCAAGGAGTATTTTTAGAATGGGGATTTTGCTTCATGTTTACCAGTCTGATTTGAAACATTGATTTTGTCAAGTTTCGATGGATTTGATATGGCAAACCATTCAAGTTTTATTTCCTTATGATATCGAGACGCTTTTAATCCATTTTATTTTTTTTTAATTTTCCAGACATTTATAATGTTTTTTCCTGATATACTCCCTTTAAAGCAATATGGGAATTCGCTATTAATCATGTCTACTAAAATCGTGACAGACTTTTTATATATAGGTTTGGTAAATGAAAGGAAATCCCAAAATAAATTAGTTTAACATGCACAAACATCCCCAGGGACAATCACTGCATCATTTGGAAGACTTTCTCTTAGATGAAACAAATTTAATAACACATGTATACCAATATGATGATCAAATTTAATTAAAATGAAAACACATGACTCGTTTGATCGTCATAAATGCCTGATATATATACTTGTGTGCAAATAGATACTGAGTTCATTCTCATTTCACTATACAATGGGGAAGCTTTACATGAAATCATACAAACAAATATTGTAATATTTACTATCAAGTGTTGCAGTAAGTAACAATCAATCTCAATTCACAATTTTGTTTGCACTTACATTTCCAAATTGATAATCATTTTAACACAATATCAGTTATACATGCATATGATGTGATGGTTTTATTAGTCGGTGAATAATCCGCAACAAACACTTATACATGAACCAGACTGACACTACTATCACACACATCCACGTTGAAGTAAATGGCAAAGTTTTGGTCTTTTTGCACTGATTTGACCTAGTATGTGACAGGCACCGAGCTAGCATTCAGAGACAATTAAACTCCTGGCCACATGTCATGTGGGTGTAAAAAGCCATCATGACATGTTGTCCAACCGCTTTTCATCACACACCCTATATTATCCCCATTACAACCACGTGCTGGACCCCACGAGTACAGTAAATATGCTCCACTTATTCATAGCATGGAAATGACAATTTTTAAAGTATTAAAACAAGTTCTTCTGCTTTCTCCTCATCAGGCATCAGGAAGAAAGTTATGTCGAGTGTTTTTGTGAAGAAATGGCAAGTAAGCCACAGTCAGTGAAAGGGTGGATACTGTTAGCAAAGACAATATATTTTATTGCATGTATTAACTTAAAAATGACTCCATTGACAACGAGGACATAATGCATAGTCACGGAAAATACAATAAATGATGTCTGGCAGTTTCTACCCATGTGGTTCCAAGTAAGAATCCATCTCTGCAATTGGATAGGAATCCTGTGAATGTATATTTTTAGTCCACACATAAAACATGATATCTCCCAAATCAGGTCTTAGTAATTAACCCCCAATGAAAAAGCAGGGAATTTCATGCCTGTCCCACAATTCTTAGCTATTGAGCGATTACTAAACTGTGACATCATTCAAATTTTCCCTGAAGCAAGTGGCCAATCAACATGCTCAAATGTGGCTTTCCTAACATCAAATTCACTGACCAATCAGCATCCTCCTGCTCTATTGACAGATGATAGCGAATCAGTGTGCTTGTAACACTTACTATGTAACAGACCCAATCACAACAGCAGGGTCAATGTACAGACTAGGTCCTTTTTATCCGTTTGCATTGTTGCACTATTCAGGTTGAATTATCACCCCTGGGTGCCAAATGAGTGATGGAATAATAGGATCATTGTAGCTTATGTATGTAGTGTAAGTGGGAACACAGTGAGTCATGTTGTACTGAATATAAGGTTTTGGTCAGTTAACCCATTACTTCATATAGACGCCTTTGGATACCTCTAATATAGAAGTCTTTTGAATTATTGGGTGAAATATGTTCATATTAATTGACAGAGTGGAAAACAGTGCAGGAAGTATTCAGATTGCTTGTTACGAGCAATTTGAACTCCTTCTGCATTGTTTTCAAAGGCCTTCTGTGATTGGTGCGGGAAAACGTGTATCTATGGAGTAAAGGGTTAACCTCTCATTAATGCCCCGTTTCCGTGATGTACTCCGTTTTGATTTGAATTTTTATCATATAACAAGTTTCAAGCATTTTATTCTAAATGTCACCTAGTGAAAAAGATGGCTGTTTGGCTAAATATAACAATATATTGCACATTATTAAGCTTTCTCCAAGGGTTTATGGACCTAGTTGGTCACAACATTGGTGATCTAGAACCGTTTTAGCCAAATAAATCTGAATGGAGCAGAAATCCTTCTTTCCAATTTTAATTTTTAATTGATTGATTGATTGATTGAATATTAAGCGTCATTTTTATGCCATCGAGGGCTAACAGACGATCAGTTAACCTAACCACTGTTTCCTGGGATTAACCAGTACTCGAGCACATTCTGTCCCTGCAAGTAACTGATTACTTTCCCACTTGAATCAGTGGTGAGAGACGAATGATAATGAGACACACTGTCATATATCAATCATCACGGAGACTGTTGCTGGGCGAGGGATTCGAACTCACAACCCCTGGACTGATAGTCAGACGTGCAACTGACTGAGCTAATCGGGCCTGGCTTTAATTTTTAAGAAGAATATTTAAAACGAAAAGGTTGTGTTGGCAATATTGATGAGGTAAGCTGATAAAAAAATGTTTGAAAGAATCTTATTTATATTGATTTACATTGTACTCGCATTTATGCTTTACAATTTATGAAATACAACAACTCAAAATTGTCAGTAAACACAGCCACTGGTCTCAAAACAAATTTAAGATTGAGCAAATGTTCCAAAAATTCACACACCTCAATGTGCACTTTCTATAGGATATTAGTACTGTGCATGGTACTAAATGTAGTGATAACATTGCATTCCCACATTACAACATGCATTGATCTTCTGCAGACTTTCGATCAATGTACGGTATGGAGAAGTGGGTGTGGTTATTTGACTAACAAAAATTACTTTTTAACTAGAATTTGGATGCCTTTGATTATAATGTAAAAATTGTATAATTATGTATTCATGAGTTATCAACAAAGAAAACACATGTTTCCTGCTACAAAGACTGTTGGAATTTTTAAGACATATGAAAACAAAAGGCCCTATAGTGTATGCTATGGCTCTACTAATTCAATCGGAAGCAAGGAAAATGCGTAATAGGTACGAAACGGTTACTTTATACAAATTAAAACAGTTTCAAATACTCAAGTATTAAAAAATTCTGCTGCGTTTTTTCAGAAACATATACACGCTTCATCTTCTATATGGCTTGATTAAGTTTGATAACAATCAAAAGGCCACAACTCAAATGTTTCACTGAAAAAAAATGGTGGAAAGTAGATGTGAGCCAGAGCCAGCCGTGGATTCATGTAAATCGTGACTTTCTATTGGCACATGTGCCTTCAAAACAGATTATAACTCATGGAGTTAATGTAGGGGGGTTTAGGTTCAAATACTTATACTGTTGTGTAAATGACACGATTCATACGATTGGTGACATGGGGTACATTACCACAACACATATCCCGTTTGGACCTGTACATAATTACTGGATTAACTTTTATCAAATTATACTATAACACCGTCTATTTTGTACATGACAGTCAAAGTCATGTTGAAACAAAGATTTTGCGAATATATTTTCTGATTTGGCCCTATAAAAAATTACAAACAGAAACATTTATTCAGCTGTAAACAATTTGTAAACAAAAAAAAATAGTTCACACTTAATTTTCAATAAATTCATTCTTGTGTGTCATTTGTATCCATCAAGACAGTGTCAAACGCGAACACCAACAGAAAACTACGATTAAAATATGTCGGTTAAAATTTGATTCCATCGTTTACCAATTTTACACGCCAATAGCCAAGTTCTGATGGTACCAAGTCTGAAAACAGAACCTGTCACCGATGGTAAATTTGACATGTTTACATGTATACAGTATTAACTTACGTTCCCAGCGTTTGCTTCAAATCATATTTTTTCTTAATGTCCCCATCTTTTCCTTTCTCCTTCTTCTCGGGTTCGCTCTTTTTTCCAAACAGGGGCATGATCCAAGATTAAATAATTCCCAAATTTTCATCCAAGCATTAGTGAAATCATTTATTCCGAGACTTTTGGCTAACAGTTTCCGTCAACTCGAAATCAATACATGTGACGTCACAAAATGGCGGGCACCTGTTAGCTACATAATCAGTTCAATATAAATATCTCGGCTCCCGGAATGTGCTCTAACTGATTTACTATGTTAAACTCGCACGAATCCATACTAATAATAGTTTAAAATGGGTTTAAAATAATAAATAAATGAAGCAAATGTAATGTGATGATGGTAGTTAGGCATTCCAGACGCGTATCTACAGATAATTAGCAGGCACGAAAATCAAATAGCACTCTTTTCCCATTTGTTACAGCAACAAATTACATATGACACCAATGACTTGCCCTTTCAATTAAGTGCATCTACATATCTATCCATTAATCTGTCTCTCTTTCTTTTTTACATGTATGCCCTATATATAGGCCCAGTAGACAGCACTGTGGCAAACGCACATAAACCTTGTAGCGGTTTCACTAATGTATATTGTTCACAATATCAATTATTCTTTTTACATATTAACACTTTTCATAAGATATTAATATCAACACGTTTCACTTGCTATTGATATCAAGGACTATATATCTCTATACAATTCCTTGTTATTATCGACACATTTTTTTTCTTTCATCATTATTTACATAGTTTTTCATCACATTTCACACATTCTCATTGTAGTCGAAAACTGGTTAAAACTCTGATTGTCTATAAGTCGCAGTTAGCCAGAATCCGATCGGTATCGAATCGTTTTTGTTAATTCTTGCCTTAAAAGCATTTAGGGTAGGTGCTGTGACTATATGGTCTGGGAGTTTATTCCAGGTACCCACACACACCTGGTGACTAAAGGACTCTTCCTCAAATTTGTTCTTGGTCTGTTGTTAAAGAGTTTAAATGAATTCCCTCTACTATTGGAAGTTGAAAACATGAGAGAAAATTTTCTGTCTTGTCAATACCTTTGGTGTTTTTGTATACCTGTACAATATCATCTCTATCTCTACGATACTCCAAAGTGGGTAAACATAATGTATTCAGCCTATCCTGGTAACACAGCTGTCTGAGATTTTCCACAATCCGTGTCGTTTGTCATTTTCGATTGCTCTTTTATATTTTTTTTTCAATTTTGGATACCAAATTATTGATCCATATTCAAGGTGGGGCCTCACAAGTGCCTTGTACAGGTGTAGCAACATTTCTTTTTTAACCAAGAACGTAAATGGTTTGCAAATACTAGCCCAAGTTTCATGTTTGCCCTTTAACTTTTTACTGAATGTGTTCACTGAAGTCTAATTTACTGTCAAACATAATCCCTACGTCTTTTTCGCATGCCACGTTTTGAATTCCATGGATGTTTTTAATTGTCTTCAATACAATATTTATCTGGGCTTGTTCTTTTGTGTATGTGCATATATTTACACGTTTTTGTATTAGATGTAAGTTGCCAATCTTTTGCCCATTCACATGCATTCATGATATGTTATTGTAAGTTTAATTTACTTGTGTTATCTGCTATACTCTTGTATATTTTTTGTTTCATTTACAAATAACTCTGTTGGACAGTTTAAAAATCCAGATAATTCATTAAAAACTATTAGAAAAAGTACTGGACCTAACACACTGCCTTGAGGAACTCCACTTCTCATATACTTCCATTCGCTAAAATGTCTGTCAATTTCGACTTGTTAAAAACGGCTGTCTAAGAAGTCAGATTACCATTTTAATAAGTTACCTCTGATTCCGTAACCCCATTATTTTAGCAATCTTTCGTGAGGTACCGCACTTTATCGAAATTCACGCGGAAGTATAATTAAATGACATCAAAGTCTTGTTGATCATCAACTATTTATGTCCACTCCTCTACGATTTCCAGCAATTCAGTGATGCACGCATGGCCTTTTCGGAAACCATGTTGATGTATTGATATAAGTTTTTCGTTTTCAAGGTGGGGGACAATTTCTTTTCGAATTATTCTTTCCAAAACTCTACAACAAATTGTTGTAGTGCTGATTGGTCTATAGTTTTCTACTCCCCCTCCTCCCCTCCTCCCCCCTGTTGTTTGCTTTATATATTACACTCACGTTTGCCTTTTTCCATTATTTAGGTAGTTTCCCTTCTTAACAGAATTTGTATACACTATTTATATAATTCGTTGATAGGCCCTATAACTTTATTTCCTCCATTGTATGAAGATTTTGTCCGGAGTTTTTTCAAGTGAACTCCCAAATCACCTTATTCGGACAAGGTGCTGTGAAAGCATGCACTCCGTAGAGGGGTTGTCGGCCCGTGTACATGTTTGGCGAGTCATACCCAGTGCACGTTAAAGTGTTAAAGTAATCAGCGATTCACGTGCCCGTAAAGCTATGCACTTCCAAATTTATGCTTGCACAGAGGATAAATGAGGCGCTCTCAGGGGTTTTGGAGATATGGGGAACATGACAAATTATTTTTAGAGTTTAGAGATCTGGGGAACATGGGCCATAACAAAAAAATATAAAAAAGATGGCTCGAGTGGCAACTATATGTGGTGTTCTTAACAAGACACTTTATCCGCATACTGGCTTAGTAATGGTCCTACTACGAAAGACTTCGCGCGTGATTTGTCTTAGTTGTCTTAGTTGTGAAAACTTATTTTACAATGAGTGTAAAAATAAATAAGTTTAAAACAAACGTGTGTATCAATATTTTTTGTTTGAATCGTGGCCGAGTGGTCTAAGACGCCGTTTCAAGATCACTTACCTATCACCGACAAGATCGTAGGTTCGAGTCCCGTTCGCTACAAAAACATTATGTGAGAAAGTTTCCAGTTACCTGCGGAAGGACAGTGGTTCTATATTCATTCTGAGCTATTCCTTCAGCAATAAACAGATAAAATGAAATGTTTTGGAAATGGCGTTAAACCCCATTAAACAGTATCCTACCATTTGAAGGAAATATATTATATACATTTTAATAAATGTTCTCTTAACCTTATTTCTGAAATTATTGCAGGTATGAAATTAAAAGTTCTCATGTTTGGCATATTCGTGATCATACTATGACAATAAAACGCGTATCAAAAGCTTTTTATATCAGTTGGTATTCTTTAAGACATTTTACTCATGTTTCCGAAACTATCGTGACTTCACTAGTTTTATCAGTGACTTAATGGTATATATTTCCGCGGTTTCAGATAATAATATGTGTATATCTATATCTTTATATGGTGAAAGCATCATTACCAGTAGCTAAAGAAATTTCTTTTATAACAAAAAAACAACTTGATATTTTCGTAAATTCCCATCGGTTTCCATGCATTTATAACAGTGAGTAAACGTGAATAAATCGTGTTTTAGATCTAAATTTACTGATTAGAATTTCTACTATGCAAATTACCTGCTTTGCTGACGGAAATTATCGTATTTTCCGATTCAATCATTTATACTCGGACAATTCCGCCATCTTTCAGTATTGGAATGCAATCGGAACATTGCTCGGCCATTTTCACATAGTTATTTCGAACGTATCAGGAAACGACCGAAAGATGTTCCGATTGTATTGGAACGATCGCCAGATATGTTTTTTTTCTTCATTTTCAACGGTTGGAATCTATTTTTATATATATATATATCAGACGCCCTTTATGGAGCACTACAGGAAATATAAGTGTTGCTAGGGAAATGAACGAAATCTTTTTTTAATACTTTTTACGGGTTTCGAACTGGGATCGACCGAACTTGACAATTCGCAGATATTATCACTATGCTATGTGGAGATATATCAAGATCAATAGTATAAAACAAAGTTGAAACATAACCGTTTACCTGGATGTTATCGATGGTGCCATGAAATTTCCGCCGGGATGTTTACAGTTTAATCATATTTTATTGCATATATAATTGTAACAATGGGGTTGGGCCACACGTTCTCACAACATTAGTAACGGCCCTTCCCCTTAAATATTACAAATAATTGAAGAAAAAAAACAACATGACATGGCATAACACATGATAAAGGGTTAATACAAAATGAAAAGAGACGTACCACAGTGTGTACACATTATCCATCAGTTAATACCAATTGAAATAATAGATAACAACTTTTTCTTAAAAAATCAGTAATACCAATCCCATTTAGTTCTTATAAGGTTAACAAAAATTAGAAGACTGGAAAAGGAATAGGAATGCAATAGATGCATTTAGACACTATGCAGACTTGTAACACAACAATAAAAAAAGATTAACCCGGTATGATCTACATTGTTGTCATTAAAGTAACTGTTTACATATTCTAGATACATATCATGATGATAATGAATGTTTGTCAATCGTTGAAAGCTTTTGTTTATCTTTATATTTTATCGTATTGGATATAACAATGCTTCTTATGACGGATTTCATAATTAGTACTCGGATTCAAATCTTTTTGAAGATTTAATAAACTGTTGTACAGCTTTAAATATTTTAATATTATCATCGTATACAAGATTAGAATTGCCATATAAAATTAACCTTAAACCTATTGGGTGGAATGCTCTAACTGAGCGAAAAAACTCAATTCTTGAAGCTACATATAAGTCACATTTAAAAAAGTAGTGCTCAGCATCTTCAGTAAAATATCCACAAGTACAGACGGGATTATTTTTTAAATGGTTTAAATACATATCACTATTCAAATTACTGCAGTTATTTCTGATTCTAGCATGCAGAGTTGATAAGTATCTGTTTCCCACCCAGTAATAATTTGGAGTTTTTTTAGGTGTCATTCTTATATTGTTTTTAAAGGCAGATATACTTGAGTCTATCGCTCTTACTGCTGGGTCTAACTTGTTCCACAATGCAATCGAGGAAGGTAAACAAGATTTCCTACTTATTTCAGTTCTGCTGTAAGGAGTTGCTACATTATCCGAATTTCTTAATTGTTAATCAGTAGTGTTGCGAATCAATGGAGGAATCAAGTCTCCTATATAGGAAGGGACCATATTATTTGTGGCTTTGTACATGAACATAAGTTTTTGTTGCTTTCGCCTTTCTTTGAGAGAAACCCATCCACACTCTGTATAAAGATTTTGTAAAGAAACTGATCTTGTTAATCAGTTACAATTCTTGCTGCTTCATTTCATTCCATCCCAAACAATTGATGAATATTCAAAAAGGGGTCTAACATATGATAAGTAAATTTGATTTAGGGCATTTCTACTAAGGGTAAATTTCAATTTTCTCATTAATCCTAACACTTTAGATGATGATTTTTTAATATTTTCTATATGAGTTTCCCATTTACCAGTGTTACTTAAGGTTAATCCAAGATGTTTGTGATTATTAACAAAAGTGACTGGAGTGTTATTAAACATAAGTTGAGGCAAAGCCTCATAATGATTAAAAGTAAATAGCATAGCTTCAGTTTTATCTGGATTAAACTTAACTAGCCACTGACTGGCCCAATTAGAGATCATTTTCAAATCATGATTTATAATCCCTTCTATATCTTGAAGAGTTGCGGCTGAACAGAAAAGTGAACTGTCATCCGCATACAATCTTGTTAAGCTTAACAATGATTCTGTTATGTCATTGACTAAAATAAGAAACAGTAAAGGGCCAAGTACAGAGCCTTGAGGAACACCTGCCGATATAGATTTGAGATCAGAGTTACACGTTTGAATCACCACTCTTTGTTTTCTATCACTAAGATAGTTATTAATCCAATTGAGCATATTGCCATTTACCCCATTTTCTTTTAGTTTAAATGATAAACCTTTGTGCCAGACTGTACCAAATGCTTTAGAAATATCACAAAATATCATACAGGAATGCTGTTTACTGTCAAATGATTGGCAAATATGATGATATATATCAATGAGTTGAAAATTTGTAGAGTGGTTAGGCAAAAAACCCGATTGATATTTATATAATAAATTATTGCTAATTAAAAAATTATACAAATATTTGAACACTAATCTTTCCAATAATTTTCCGGTGACGCTTAATAATGACACTGGTCTATAATTACTAACCATGGATTTATCTCCTTTTTTAAATATAGGAATTACATTTGCTGCTTTCCACCTATCTGGAAAAATACTTTCTGATAGAGAACGATTAAATAATAATGTTAATGGTTTAGATACTGATATCCGGCCCACTTGCCTTATTTGGATTCAATGATAGAATTACATCTTCTACTTCTGTTTCTGTTACGATGACGTTATCAAGAACATTATGAGTTTTCAATGAAATTGGGGGAAGATGAATATTATCTTTATTAAATGCCGGGACACTACTAAATCATTTACGTTATTCCAGGGATCAGGTCTACTTCAAATATCGGTAATTAAAAAAAAACGAGTTTAAATACATGTTGTTTTTTTTACGATAAACAACGGTATTTTGCACAGGAAATGATCCAGATACTAAATATTCCAATTATACATATTTTTTTTTATTTGAAAAGACATAAAACTGGTTGTGTCGCTTTAAACGTTCACAAGTGTAAAGATTGATTCGATGCTTGAACAAGAGATAGCATTCATTTTAACAATAATAGCATGATTACCTACCTGATTGTTTTAATAACTGACCTAGATGTACAAGATGCCTGGACTGTGTTCATATTTGTATTACCGCCTGGTATCCTACACCAAGGACTTATTATATATCTCTATATAATTCCTTCTCTATATCTATCATGTAAGGTTATACATGTATGTGCTAATTTTAGATACTGGACACATGATAATAAATTACTGGAGTCACGAATGACAGGTTAATATAATAAATTTGTCAAAACTTAAAAACTTGTCAAAAATAAAATGCCAATTATACAAAAAGGTCTGTCACAACCTCATTTGATTATTTAAATAGTAAACAGTAAATGTGTCACGCTTTAAATATACAAATTGATATTTCCTTTTGTTTTCGTTGTATCATACTTATAAAATATTTGACATGTTTTCCATATAATTATGTATACGACCAAATCTTTGAGACATATTATGCCTTTCTATAATTGAAAAGACACGAGGGTTTGCAAAAATGGTTGGGTATCATTTTAATTTCAAATTTACAGCATGTGCGGTAGATATGTTATTTTCATATAAAGGTGTTTTGTAAAAAAAGCTATTTTTTTGCGAATTATATGCAGTGACGTATGCGGTATACGCAGAGACATATAAACAATTAAATCACTTTGACGTAGGGGTATACGCAGAGACATATAAACAATTAAATCACTTTGACGTAGGGGTATACGCAGAGACATATAAACAATTAAATCACTTTGACGTAGGGGTATACGCAGAGACATATAAACAATTAAATCACTTTGACGTATGCGGTATATGCAGAGACATATAAACAATAAGTGACTGTGACGTATGCGGTATATGCAGAGACATATAAACAATAAGTGACTGTGACGTATGCGGTATATGCAGTGACATATAAACAATTAAGTCACTGAGACGTATGCGGTATATGCAGAGACATATAAACAATAAGTGACTGTGACGTATGCGGTATATGCAGTGGCATATAAACATTTAAGTCACTGGTATGTGTTAGCAGGGTCTCATATAGAGAAGGATATAAAACTTGTTAACACTGACCCCCACCGGATTTATAAAGTACCAACCGAAGACTTAATTAGTTGGCAAATTATTCATGCAAAACTCACAGGCAACTGATTTCTTGTGCATGAAAATATAGATTGTCTGTAACCCTAACTATTGTATAATGCTTTAATAATACAGAATGATCTTGAATTAAAACTATTGTAGATTGAAACAAAATATCAATACAGTTTTTGTTTTATAATTGCAATAAACGAATTTTGTAATCAAAAGAAATCATTTTTAACCATTAATTGCCAGCAATGGTATCCTTTTGTTGAGAATTTCATACTATGTATATTATATTATTTCTTTCTCTATTAATATTGTAATTTGTTATTTTATTGTATGTGTGTGCTCTCTATATAGGAGGAAATGAAGACTCATATCAAAGCTTTCTTAAATCCCAGTTAATTGCTTTTGCTTCTCTTCATAACTCGTTGATTTTAAACGTAAATCCTGCTAAAACAATGGCTCTCTTTTTATCGTCGTCACCATGTTTTTCATTTTTATTATTGTCATCATGTAAGAAAGTAGTACGCAACCAAATCCGTATTATGCTTAAAATCAAAATCATAAAATTAAATTTATTGTTTCAGAAAATCAGTGACTTATCGGTTTATTTGCATTCTTCTTCTTCTCCTTCATTTCTTCTTCTTCATTTTTTTCTACTTATACTCCTTCCTTCTTCTTTTTCTTCTTGTTGTTCTTCTTCTTGATAAAGAACCATCTTCTTCATCAACAGTGTGAAGATTTGCAAGTTCAGCATCCTCACTATAAGACACTGCTCTTATGTTGCTGAACAGACCAGGCCGGTGTATGTTTCATGAACCACACGTGATGTTTTAAGCTTGCATACTGTGGACTAAAGAGCGTATGTAGGATATTTAGGATATCTAAGCTGATCAGCGTTTGTCTATATCGCACTTAGTATCTTTTTGTTCAAATTATTTTTCAAAATGCTAAACTCTCTTCTTAGGGCTTATTGAAAATAAAGAATTATCTACGCAAGTAATTGGTGGAAAACAATTCCAAATTCAGAATAGACAAAGAATGAAGGCAGACCAGTTTTGCGTCAAGGTCTCAATTTATTGTTTATAAATTAGAGCATTCCAATATTAATTATTGATTATATTCTACAGCTACGCAGAACATCCTTTAAAAATGTATCAGGGTCATTCAATATATAGATATTATCTAACGACCCTAAATAGATCCATTGATCCGATTCCGCAAGCGTCGGTGTACTCGATTAAATATAAGACAAAAACAAGACCAATAGACGAACAGAACTAGCAAAAAAATAAGGTGAATCAAGACGACCGTAAATTGATGGAGGATGATGAATATTTTGTAGCAGTTTATCGGTTTATCGTCAGTCATGGGTCAAACTACATCAAATGTTGCCCGGAAAGTGACAAAATCCGTATCTTCGATATTTTCCCCAAAAGATGACCCAGCAACCGAGCCTAGTATTGGTGGATTTGCAATTACTCCATACGTTTTTAAGAGGACGGGGTGAGATATAAAAATAATTTACCAGTTGAGAAGTTACTAGAATAAATATGTCTCGATTTGCCGTATGAATCTATTTATTGCGATTTTCATTTCTATTGCTGGAAGCACCTGAGTATGATTTTTTTTATTATTTACAAAGTCTTCTTTCATTGTGACAGCCCGAAAACTTCATCAATGCATTATCATAATTTGCATAAACACACCCTAACCGAGTTGACAACAGTGCGAGGTCGGGGAAATAATAACAATAAAACAGTATCAAAACCTGTTAATCAATACATTCTGTATATATACCACAACAATATAATTATAAGTAGAAAATTTTGGAAATTACCGTCGCCACGTAAACCAATATTGTTTACGCAGTTGCAGGTGCACGCAACTACAATACGCGTCGTCAGATCAAATATGGCGGAGATCACGGTCACGTGACTGAGAACAGTAAGTGTTTACATGCTCTCGTGAGACGCACCTGCGAGTCTCTGTATTATGTCTCTGCCCTAATACTGGCATAATTTTGTGATTAGGAGAGATACTTTCAGAATCAAAGAGTTACGCTAGTCTAGTTGTTAGTATGCTTGCTGCAATACCCAGAGGTTCCTGGTTTGATTCCTGGTGGTGTTATGTCCATTTTTTTAAAAACGCCCTTCCACAGTGCCTTATTCAGGCAAGGAACTGTGAAATCATGCACTTTTTCGGAGGAAAAATAAAGATGTCGGTCCTGTCTGTAGGGAGAGTCATACCCAGTAAATGTAATTTGAAGATCTTGCTGAATTTCTGTGTGAATCAGTCATTCAATGTTTCAAATTCCAAAAACCTTCCATCGGAAATGAGGCTTCCTATTAATCAGAAAGATAGTCAGGTTTCATTAATGAATTTTAACAATAGTTATCTAAGCCAGGTGAGTCCTTCCATATCAAAACACCAAAATCACCCTAAAACATAAATAAAAATAAAGGGTCTGAGAGTTATCTCACTAGAGAAGGAGTAAGAAATATGCCACACCAAGCAACAACATAACAGACGACTAAAAGATAAAGTTTCATATAATACGATGCAAAGTAAAATCAAAACTGCCTATAGATCTATGCGTAAAAACTCATGAAAACTCAAAAACAAGATGTAGTAATCCATGATTCCGAAAAGAATGGAAATATAACATGGCATTGTTAATATAATAGGTACTTTTGTAACCATTATGTCTTGATCAATGAAGAATTTATTGCACAAGTGTGTTTTAATTTTTTATCATTATTACATGTGATTTATGCATTATAGAAATAAAATATAATAAAACCATTATCAAATATATACATGATGTGCTGTTATACTTCTCTATGTTACTTTCAATTCCCTCTCTTTAATTTATGCATTGTATTCAGAGCTCTAGATAAGCGTGCGTACTGCGTTTTCACGCATTGATTTTTCAAAAAAACGCATTAAAATTTAAAACTGTGCGTATCGTGACGCATTTCAAAATCGCGAACCCGTATTGATTTCCGATTCAATGCGTAATCCATAGGAGTGCAACGATTCACGCTGTTGTAAGTCTAACAATCATAAGGAATTTAATGCATCGTACATTGAGTGAGAAAGAATGAAACATAAACACAGTACAATTCTATAAATAACTCACTCAAATACTATAGTATGTTGACCACGTGATCAGTGTACATTTTTTCCTAACTTGTAATCTCGCGAGACAGTTAATAGAAGAGAACTTCGTCCAATGGATGCGTGAAATAACACCATGTGACATTTTCACGTGACATTTATTTGCCGCTCTTTCTTGAAACCGTAGTAAATATTTCCTTATTTGGAAATCTACTACGAGGCAAAATGTAATAATTTTCATTGACCATCGATAATATGACGCAATATATTATAAGGGGATGAATGCACCGGTATTCCCGGTCAGTTTAACGCTTAAAAAGATATAAACAGTGAGATACGTCGAGAAAATGTCTTTTATACTTTAATTATATATTCCAATCGAATATTCGTTAATCGAGAGGGTAATATCCAAAGCGAAAGTTACCTCTAAATCGGTTACCTCTATCGTTGCAGCCCTAAATCCGCTCTTTAGACTTTTCTGCGTTTGACACATGACCCGTTCTATGTTAAAAATGGCGTCCAAAAAGAAGACAGTTAAATCTGGGCGATTTAAAAAGGATTCTGCGGCGGATACCCCGTCATTGTTTTCGTTTTTTCCTCGCAGAGAAAATCCCAACGAGGGTAATATATTTTCAAAACAAATCATCGAAGAAATCATCGATTCAGTCATGGAAAGTTCGCAAGAAACCAAAAAAAAAGAAACACACTGCCAGTGTTGTCTCGGAAAAAACGGTAAATTCCTGGTTACGAAGTTTCCCTTGGCTAATCGTAAACAATGAGGGAACTGAGAAAACCTTGAAATGTAAATCATGTATAGAGAAAAAAGTGTGTTCACCATGGGCAGGAGAAGGTTCTCATAACTTCCAACGAAACAGTGTGGAAAGGCATAATAAATCGGCAGAGCATAAACAGGCTGAAAGAGAACTGTTAAATGACAAAAAAACTCAGCAGATTAACACATGTGATCAATATGAAACTGAAGATGTAAAAGAACCACAGGTAGTAACTGATGATGATATTAAATTGTTCAAAACTGTGTTCTATGCCTGTAAAGAAGAGCTTCCTTCTGATAAAATCAATAGTTTGATTGATTTGCAGAATATTAATGGAGCGCATATCAAATACAAGAACTTAAGCTATGCTACTGTCAATGAAATACAATCTTGTATTTCTAGTGTTCTTGAAAGAGATCTTGTAGAAGAAATTAAACAGTCTGAAACTTACGCTGTGATGATAGATGAAAGCACAGACCTGTCAATTCATAAACACCTTGCGATTTGTGTTCGATACGTTAAAAACGGTGAAGCGGTCACCAGGTTCCTTGCTAATGTAGCAGTTGTAAATGGAAAAGCTCATACTATTGTCACCCACCTTGTAGAATGTTTCACAGAGCTTGGACTTGATCTAACAAAAATGGTATCTCTTGCTACCGATGGGGCCTCAACAATGACTGGAAAACATACTGGAGTGGGTGTGCAGATGAAATCCAAGTATTCACCCTTCTCAGTACAGACCCACTGCATAGCACATCGGTTAAACCTGGCTGTTAGTGACTCTATCAAGAAGTTAGAAGTGCTCAAGAAATTCAGAACTAACTTTAATTCACTCTACTACTTCATGAGTGGGTCAAGTAATCGTGTTGAGAAGCTAAAGGAAGTTCAAAAGATATTTGGTGAACCTGAACTCACAGTTAAGGAGCCACACAGTGTGAGATGGTTAGGGCTAAAGAATGCTGTGGAAGCTGTGTTTCAAAGTTACAGCTCTGTGATTGCTACATTGGCCCACTTTACTGAAGATAAGTCACAAGCAGCAGCTAAAGGACTTTTAAAGTACTTCTCGGAATACAAAACTGTACTGCTTGTTTCCTTCATGCTAGATGTACATGAAGTTTTGGCCATACTTTCGAAGGAACTGCAGAAAAGAGACTTAGTTTTCAGTGAGATACAGCCATTAATGGAAGGAACTTTGTCAAAGTTAAAATCATTAGAAACAACACATGGTGATGCTGAGAAATCTATGAGAGACTGTCTAGAGATCAAAGAAGAAGATGGAACCCAACATGCCTTTCTAGAAGGGGAAAAACTCAAAAGATATTCTGTCAACATTGAATCAGAACTATCTAGCTTAAAAACAACCTATATTTCTAACCTCAGAAAGAATATTGAGAGTAGATTTAAGAAAGAAGACAGTGAAATATTTAAAGACTTTAGTCTTCTGTTGGAACCCAGTGTTGTTAATACAGTTACTGATGAGGTAAGTGGGGCTGCCCTCACAGCTTTAGGGTCATTATACAGTGAAAAAGAGGTGGCAGTAGTTTATGGAAATCTAGAAGAAGGCACTGCAGAAGATAAGAAAATAGTGGATAAGTTGATAGATGAACAAAAGCTGGAGAAAGAATGGCCAATTCTAAAAGGTATGATATCTGGATCATACAAAGATCTAACAACACAAATACTTTGTAAGAGAGTAATTAAGTTACATGGTAACATGATGCCAGAATTTTCAAAGCTTTGCAATATAGCCTTATGCATATCTGTCACTAGTGTGGAATGTGAACGTAGTTTTAGTGCACAGAATAGAATCAAATCTAAATACAGATGCTCACTAAAAGCTGAAAATCTACAATACCTTTTGAACATTCAAATGAATAGTGCAGATTTGTTAAACTATGACCCTGTGAAAGCTGTACGTCTTTGGATTACCAAGAAGAAACGAAGGAAGGGTAGATTGTGTCAAGCTTATAAGCCAAGGCCCAAGAAGGCTAAGAAATCATGCACTTAAGCAAATAACATTTTAGTTTACTGTTCAAAGTTCAAGTTCTTTATGTGGCACAGGTAGTGCACAGTTACTGTTTAAAACTTATTAGCACAGGAAGTGCATACACATTTTTACAAGATTCAGATCATTGTTCAAGATAGAAGGATCTGAAATAAATAAAATTTTAAATCAGTCACAGTAGTTACATGGATACATACCCTTTGGATACCCTTAGCCATTTGAAGTAAGTTACAAGTACAAGTTTTGATATAAAATACAGTTATGCGACCAGATATATTTTTTAATTTTTCAGCATTCAATTTGAAAAAATCAGCATTGAATTAAAAATCAGGGGGTGAAGGACCCCCTGAAATAAAAGCTTATCTAGAGCACTGCACTGTATTAAAATGAGCAAACTGAGAGTGAATGATAACTTGCCTACAATATATAAATTGAAAATAGCAGACCAAACATTTCAAATAATGTGTATAGTCTCCTTCCAGTAATAAGATCAGATATCTGTCATTTTTGTAGTTACATCTTGAATATACACGTTTATATCTTTTTTTATTTGCAAAAATAAAGACTTCTGTATTGACATACATGTGACTTGGGCCACCTTTTATCTGACCATATACATCACTTCTGGTAGTTTCATTTTTAAACTCAGTCTTGGTTAATATGTTGAGACTATTAGTAGCAAATCTGTCATCATCATAGTAAAACATAGCACTGATAATGTCACGCCTCCTAGATAGAAAGATTTGCAAGCTTTTGTCAAGACGATTAATAATAATCACCTAGGTCTCCTATATGTCAAACCTGAGTTCTTCAAGAGTCATTACATTATATAACATGTGAATACCTGTGACTATTTAACCCTTTACTCCATAGATACACGCTTTCCCACACCAATCACAGAAGGCCTTTGAAAACAGTGCAGGAAGAGTTCAGATTGCTTGTAATGATCAATCTGAACACTTCCTGCACTGTTTTCCACTCTGTCAGTTAATATAAACATAATTCACCCAATAATTCAAAAGCTATTTGATGTGACCAAAGGCGTCTATATTAGAGGTGTCCAAAGGCGTCTATATTAGAGGTGTCCAAAGGCGTCTATATGGAGTAAAGGGTTAACTGAGTAGTCATTACATTTTGTAGCATTGTTCCTTTATTTCAGATCCATGTACTTTGATGAGGACGGTGATTTGGCACATGAGTTCTATGTTGAAGTACGCGATGGTGAAAGATATTTTATGAAAAGGTCCTTGGATAACTTAACTCCTCAGGTAAAATTTCAGAAATAATTAAAGTACTTCCTTCCCCTGTTACCTCACTGTTAAATGTTAAATGTTGTATGGTGTTAAGTATCATTTTCAACAATTTTCAGTTATATCGCAATGGTGCCTACTTGAAATAATATTCTAAGAGCTGCCACATTGAAGTAGTATGCGGCAGACATATGGTATGATATCATATCCCAACGTGTCACGTTATACTGATAACGGGTCAACCTGGCTTAGAACTATTGTCTAAATGCTGAGTGCCAAGCGAGGAAGCTTAAAGTATCATTTTTCAAGTGTTTGGTATGACCTGCCAGGATCAAACTCTAGACCACTGCTATGGTTTTTCTCACTGTTAAAGAAGGCATTGCACTTTGTGTAAAATTTATTGAGGAGGGGGTGGGGGGTGGGGTTTGTTGAGAGTGGTTATTTGGTTATTGCCATTTTCATTACAAACTATATAATTGCATACAGTTGTATGAATTTGATTTACTAAAGTTATTCCATTAATAACTGGCAATCTACTTCACACTAGCCCAAAACTTGCTTGTGAAGTATCCCAGTATACAGATTAAGCAGAGCTAGTAACATCATGTTGCAATTATACTTAAACATTATTTTACAGTGTTTTGTACACTGTTGGTATCTATTGTGGTGAAATTCATATTGGATGAGACAGCTTAGGCATCTAGTCCAGTATGATTTTTACCACAATAAGTATGAATACAATATATTCCTATATTGTGCTAAACACTGTAAAATGTTCTTTTTATTCTATACCTCGTTCTTAATGAATTCATCAAAAGAGTGAAGAAAAATCAAGATCCTTTTTAATATACTGTGAGGTGGCAGTGACAGCGTCTGTTAACGTCTTGGTTGTCATGCGGAACATTTTGTTGGTTGTTGTTATCGTTGAAATTTCTGTAAAATTTATTTCATTTTATTTTAATTGCCATTTTGAACTTTGGAAAGTACAATATAAAATATTTTATTGGATGATCTAATAAACATCTACATATTGAACTTTCACATGGTAACATATGGAGTAGACGATTGGCTTTACGCTTACAGGTATAGAATTAAATGTGGCTGTTGTAATCTTAATATATTCTTTCTTTATTCTGCAGGGAGATGTAACGCTATCTCATCCCAGGTTTAACGTAGACTTTCCAACTGTTATCTGTAGGGCCCCGTACAGTTAACGGATCCTCACATTAGTGTACAACCATGGTAGAACAGCCGTGGGCTTATACATGTATTGGACATTCCTTGTATGGATATAAGAGACTACTGTTGGACTCCAGAAACGTGCAATCTTGATATAATCAACGTTTTAACAGTTCTTCATTAGATTATTTCTTTCTTTATTTTTGCAGAAATAATCTGCAAAATAAAGAGCTGCTTGTTCAGAATTGAAACAAGGGATGATTTATTTATAGATGTGTACACAAGGAAATTCTCCACATTTCAAGTTATGTCATGTGTATGAACGGACCTTCAAAGCAAGCATTTTACTTATTTTACTTTAAAGTTTATTTATTTTATGTTCTTTTGTGGGATGCAGTTTTCTACTTGTAAGAGTTTTTGTTTTTCGTCCATTTGTGATATATCTGAGGAATATCTCAACTTGCAGAGTGTGTAACCCATTATATAAGAAAGTCCTCGACAGAAATAGGAAGGTATTCAACTAACTGTACTGTACTTTTTTCACCAAACCATTGTGAATCCTTCATGTGATAGCAAATCTCTTGTGTACATCTTTTGTCGCATTTTAAATTTCTAGGTTGAGCACTTTTGTGTTGTCAGCAGTGGACCAATGCTAGTATGTCAAATCTATGAAATCACCAAATACAAATAATACTTTGTTGGATGAATAATTATAGGATTTGTTGTTTGTTTGGCAAAATCAGGTTTAATATTTATGGTACAACAGTATTTAATTTTTTTATCAAATTTTTATGTCACTTGTTTGTAAATCAAATATTTTCTCTGATTTTATTTTATGTTAAATGTCTGCATTTATCAAAATTTTAATGACTTGTATTTTCTCAGAAGAAGAAAAAATGTGCCAATATTAAGCAGGGCTTTTTAACACTGTGCAGACACTAATATTTAGTGTCTTACTTAAGAAATTCCCCATGTCTTCAAAAAGTTAAACAAAAAATCAGGTGTTTCCACCCTATCCTATCTCCCATTAATGAAATTAGAGTGCCTTCTCTAAATTCTGTTAAAGGTCTTCATAAGAATATCAATTTCATACAATTTTTTAAAAAAATCCCCAAAACATCATTGATATTATTGTTACAACTGGACGTGGTAATTCCTAAAAAAGAAATGATATTAAAATTTCAATTGAAATTTGTTGTACAAAAATTGTTTTTCTATCAACAAATAATTGGTTGTTTTGTACATTTCTTAAACCTGAAATATACAGTGAAACCTGTGTAAGCAGTCACCCTCTGTTAAGCTGCCAGCTGTCTTAAGCAGTCACATTTGCTATTCCCCATTTCTAAGCTTTCGGAGCATATTAACCTGTTTTAAGCAACAATCTATCTTAAAAGGCCACTTTTGTTCCTTCCCTTGACTGGTTGCTTAAGACAGGTTTGACTGTATGGTAGATCTATAAGTGCTTGAAAGTCAAACCATATCTTGACAGCCTCTGCCAGTCAGTTGAATGCTGTAATTTTTTTCATGAATTTTTGCCCTTGTCACAATCTACATAATGTAATACTGTATCTTCAAAAATCACATATGTTCACATTTGTATTAAAACAACATTAGTTGAATTGTTGTGTTTATTAATAGAATTTTATAAATATTTTATGTTTTCTGAAGGTCAAGCGTATAGCTGCTTCTTTGTCCGTCCGTCTGTCCTTGTGTGTGTGCCTGCGTCGGAATATTTGTATGGAACATATCTCCAAAAATACCATTCTTGGAACATGGATAGTGGAAACGCAGAGGGAAAGAACGTAACGTCTATCTTGTATATTCTCAGAATGATCTTTGCAACACTTTCTTTCCCAAAAAACGATGTAGCTGCTACTGAATCAAGTGACTGATCGGGGAGTGTCCGTTGGTTGTACTGATTCTGTTGTTTCCTAAATCATCAGTAAATGTATTTATGTTTTACTGTATATGTTGTATATATGTAATAAATAATTAGTGTGTATACATAGAATAAATAATTGGTGTTTATGCATCTAGTCATTTATTGTTTCTAAATCTTCACTTTCACTCTTGTACATTCATTTTGCACATTTCGTGACTTTGAAACAAAACTGGTTTAACTGGCCATATAAATCATAAGTAGTTCTACATTTTTTCTTAAAAATTCATTAGTTTTAAATCTACATGTACGAATGTTACTTTGTCTTTGTAGAACATAGAGAGTGATTCTGGAATCTTCATTACCGTTTCAATTGTATAAGGCAAATAGAATAACTGCTTTGTTTACTGTGCAATGGTTCAGTCTGCTGTCTGAAGGAATCTGTTTAGAATTATGAAATTGAAAATTTGTGTCATTATCACATGCTTGTAGATTTTATTGTGCGCCAGTATTCTTGACTGCAACACTGTATATTTAATTGTTGTTTTCTTCATTTTCATAAGAAATAAGTTCACTATGTTTTTATTGTTAATAATGTTAACACAGATATAAGGATGATGTTGGTGATAAACGGTTACATCATCAGATGTATTCAATATACATAAACAACAGATCATTTTTTTCTGGAGTGAAAGAATAATCCCACTCAGAGCGTCTTTATCATTTGGTCTAACTTTCTGGTTTGATTCGCTGTAAAACACTAATTAACTTATTCTTTCACTTTCACTGAGTACCTTTAAGAAACTATTATATAGTAAGTATAGGCAAAATTAAAGAACATAGGTTTCTTTTACTGCAATGCACATGAATGATATCAAAATCAGCATTACTTTGGACTTTTTTGTCTTAAAAGGAAACAAAATGGGAACCAGTATTCATATTTATGTATGCAATTGCATCTATACATCCATTATGAAATGTTATTATAAAGCATCACATATCTTCTTAGTTTAACTTTGGCTTGACTGTTAATTAAACTAATTTGAGATGGTTTGTTTGATGGTATGGGGTGTCAAGTACCTGTCAACCACCTAGTGGAACCCAGAAACAATCATGATTATGTGCAAAACCTCGTTAAATAACTGAAATAGTGTTGAAATAAGAAAACAAACCCATTGTATAAAATAGCTATAAGAAAAAAGTTTTCTCTCATCCAAGTGCTATTAAACTCTAGCATGGTGTTCATGCAAACAATGTACAGCCAGTCTAGCTTGATGTTCATGCAAACAATGTATAGCCAGTCTAGCTTGATGTTCATGCAAACAATGTACAGCCAGTCTAGCTTGATGTTCATGCAAACAATGTATAGCCAGTCTAGCATGATGTTCATGCAAACAATGTACAGCCAGTCTAGCATGATGTTCATGCAAACAATGTGTAGCCAGTCTAGCATGATGTTCATGCAAACAATGTACAGCCAGTCTAGCATGTGAGAGGTTCACAGTTTGATCAGGGTTTACATACTTTCATCATCAGTCAGTTAACTGTATGTGAAAATGGAATGGTGCAAAAAATAACAATGGAAGAATCTATAGTAGAAAATCTGTAAAGAAATGGTTAAACATATTTAATATTTATCTGTAGTTTCTGGGCTATACTTGTAATAGGTTGTAGCACACCATACATTGTGCCTGTTTCTTACATGTTTTCTCCTAATTTGTGTCGTTCTAAATTGTTTAAGTTTGCAAACACAGTAGAACTGTGTTAAATGGTATATATAATTTAAATAAAGTAGAACTGTAATACTGTATGCATGTATTGCATGTATGACTTTGAATGTTTTTGTATTTATATAATTACGGTTGTATTTAATGTATGGTATATTTACATTGTCTAGTAATTTTAAAAGCAATGTATGAACCATTTGTGATAATCAGGTATATGTTTGTGTACATGTGTGTGTGTCTGTATGTGGATGAATGTGTATGTTTGTGTGCATGTCTATGTTGATGTTTGTGTACATGTTTGTTTTGATGTATGTGTACATATGTGATGAATATGGATGTATGTGTATGTTTGTGTACATGTGTGTGTGTGTGTCTGTATGTGGATGAATGTGTATGTTTGTGTGCCTGTCTGTGTTGATGTATGTGTATGTATGTGTACATGTGTGCATGTCTGTGTTGATGTATGTGTATGTATTTGTACATGTGTGCAAGTCTGTGTTGATGTATGTGTATGTATGTGTACATGTGTGCATGTCTGTGTTGATGTATGTGTATGTATGTGTACATGTGTGCATGTCTGTGTTGATGTATGTGTTTGTATTTGTACATGTGTGTGTGATGAATGTGGATGTATGTGTATATGTCTGTGTTGATGTATGTATATGTATGTGTACATGTGTGTGTGATGAATGTGGATGTATGTGTATATGTCTGTGTTGATGTATGTATATGTATGTGTACATGTGTGTGTGATGAATGTGGATGTATGTGTATATCTCTGTGTTGATGTATGTATATGTATGTGTACATGTGTGTGTGATGAATGTGGATGTATGTGTACATGTCTGTGTCAATGTATGTGTATATTTGTGTGTGTGATGAATGTGGATGTATGTGTATGTATGTGTGCATGTCTGTGTGGATGTATGTGTATGTTTGTGTGCATGTCTGTGTTCATGTATGTGTATGTTTGTGTATGTGTGTGCATGTCTGTATTGATGTATGTTGATGTTTGTGTACATGCCTGTGTGGCTGTATGTGTACATGTCTGTGTGGATGTATGTTGATGTTTGTGTACATGTGTGCATGTCTGTGTGGATGTATGTTTGTGTGCGTGTCTGTGTTGATGTATGTGAATGTTTGTGTATATGTGTGTGCATCTGTGTGGATGTATGTGTATGTTTGTGTACATGTGTGCGTGTCTGTATTGATGCATGTTGATGTGTGTGTACATGTCTGTGTGGATGCATGCGTTCATGTCTGTGTTGATGTATGTGTACATGTGTGCATGTCTGTGTGGATGTATGTGTACATGTGTGCATGTCTGTGTGGATGTTTGTGCACATGTGTGCATGTATGTAACTTAATACTAATTCTATGAGGAAGACTTCAAATATGATTTGTCTTTTAAATATATAAATGTAATAACCTGTTCCAATTATATGTTTAAATTATTTTTAAAAATAACTTTATTAAGCAAATTCTTTTACAGTGTAGTATTACATTTTATATCATAAAAGCATGATAAAAAACATGATGAATACAATAACAATTCTTCTTTTTTTTTTAAATATAAGTGCTTATCAGTAAAAATAAATTTCAGCTAAAAACTATGGCATGATATGTTGTTATTTTCTATAATCATTGTAAATGGCAATGGTCAAATGTCTTGCTGAGAAGCTAATTAACTCTGAAGCTTGCATTAAAAGGTGATTTTATATGAGGTTATCAACTGTTTAGAGTCATCTTAATGTTATGATGAATGAAAGTTTAATTTTTAATATGTGATGACACTTTCATTGGCTTTATTCAGACTAGTCAAATCATACTAGGAATGCACTTCAGAATCCATGTTTGTCTAGTTTGTATATATGTTGTTTAATGTAAATATAGTATATATTTAAATGTCTAAACCATTTATAAGGACAAGGACTTAAATAGAGAAGGATAGGAAACATATTGATTACATAGCATGTGAATGATTAATTATTTTGCAAATTAATCATGCAGAAACTGATTTGTTTTACATAAAATGTATTTTGTATGTAGATCTAACCTTAAATGTTTCGTGATGTTTTACCAAGCCAAATCATCTTGATTTCAAAATCTGTAGTTTGAAGTAGATATTTGAAGTCATTTTGTTGTTTTTTTAATAAAGGTGGCAATATACAAATTATATAATCATAAATACTTTAACAATTTTCAGTATAAATCAATTTGAAAGTTTCCTGTTTTATCAAGAATTTCATTCTGCAAAGTAACATTTGATTTGTGTTTTTGACATAAATGTTTAGATAATTTAAATTGAGATACCGTGAGATTTTGCAAGAGTTGTTTGTCCTTCTCAATATAATTCCTTGTCCAGAATATCAGTAACTTGTACATATGCTTTCTTATATAGTATGATAACTATATGG
This sequence comes from Panopea generosa, assembly GCA_029582155.1. Classification (NCBI taxonomy): domain Eukaryota; kingdom Metazoa; phylum Mollusca; class Bivalvia; order Adapedonta; family Hiatellidae; genus Panopea; species Panopea generosa. The sequence continues at coordinate 67,923,383 of CM055903.1, read as the reverse complement.
TATATTATGTTTTATGAGTTTATACTGGTAATTAATTATATTTACTAATTAATATATTTCTGCAAGTTCAAGATAAATGGATTGTATAACGACTTAGTACATTGGCGAAGGAAATCCCAACCAAGGGTTAAAGGCAGTAAGCCAGGAAATATTGTTAAACTTGTGTAAAACAAAATGCAATATTAATGAGAAATCTATTTGGTCATATATAAATACTAGATATCCTTACGGCTATATGTTCAGCCAGTATATTATTGTCGTGATATATTTTAAAAAAATCGTGTTTTTTGCCAATTTTAAGATTTTGAAAAAATCCAGATAAACATGTACTTTCTGTAAAGACACCTTGGCCTGAGGGCTGGATTTTCTTAACCACAACTCGAAAGTCTGTATAGATTTCTTATCTATGTGAGATAGGTGGGTCACTGTCAGGTAGGCAAGAAAAACGGATTCTTTCATTCTTTATAATGTTTATAAGTTGTAATGTAGGAGCATATTTTGAAAAGAGTCATATGAATTTATGGAGTTGAGGGTAGTTACCTACTTTTTTTTCACATCTTTTTCTGTGGTGTCATTACATTTTATATTTGAAAATTAAATGGATAGATCTCAACTTAACTGTCAATGAATATAAGCTTCATTATTTATTAATTAGAATTTTTTTAAATTTTAGATTTTTTTAAATCAAGATGTTTTGTGAATATTAGTCTAGATAATTTGTGCCAAAAAAAATCTGTTTAATGGCAAACATTATCATAGAGTATTTTATTTAATGTTGAGATTGCGTAATCTAAGTCACTGTGCCTGTTACAGCTGAGATTATGGTCTAAACCCTGCTTGGTGCAAAAACTTTATATGAGAAAGTTTGCCCGTTACTTACAAAACATCGTCGGATACCGCCGGGTGACAATTCCCATACTCTCCATCTATCATAAATGACATTACACTTCATTAAAAAAAAAATGGTGTTTAAGGTATTACAGAAATACAAAAAATAAATGAAAAATATTGGATACTATTTGCTGTATACAGTAGTCATATCCAATTTATTTCTTACTTGGGAATTAAAGGAAAGCAATAATGGTATTAACAAAAACTCACTATTTAAGCATGTTTTCTCAGTCTTTCCAAGGTTGGTTGTTTTGATACTGTGTTGTAAAGTTTTAACAAAGTTATATGGTGAATACATGCACATTTTAACCCTTTACTCCTTAGATACGCGTTTTACCGCATCAATCACAGAAGGCCTTGTAACAAGCAATCTGAACACTTCCTGCAATGTTTTCCACTATGTCAGTTTATATAAACATAATTCTTCAATAATTCAAAAGCCTTCTATATTAGAGGTGTTCAAAGGCGTCTATATTAGAGGTGTCCAAAGGCATCTACATTAGAGTTGTCCGAAGGCGTCTATATTAGAGGTGTCCAAAGGCATCTATATTAGAGGTGTCCGAAGGCGTCTATATTAGAGGTGTCCAAAGGCGTCTACATTAGAGTTGTCCGAAGGCGACTATATTAGAGGTGTCCAAAGGTTATATTAGAGGTGTACGAAGGCGTCTATATTAGAGGTGTCCAAAGGCGTCTATATTAGAGGTGTCCAAAGGCATCTATATTAGAGGTATCCGAAGGCGTCTATATTAAATGATGTCCAAAGGCGTCTATATTAGAGGTGTCCGAAGGCGTCTTTATTAGAGGTGTCCGAAGGCGTCTATATTAGAGGTGTCCGAAGGCATCTGTATTAGAGGTGTCCAAAGGTTATATTAGAGGTGTACGAAGGCGTCTATATTAGAGGTGTCCGAAGGCGTCTATATTAGAGGTGTCCGAAGGCGTCTATATTAGAGGTGTCTGAAGGCGTCTATATTAGAGGTGTCCGAAGGCGTATATATGAAGTAAAGGGTTAAGAACATTACTAATCAGTAGCATTGAAACCATGAATAATATATAACAAATACATTTAATGAAATTGCATTAATGTAATATGAAAACTGGAGCCATTAATAGATCATTGTGGATCAGTACAAAGTCACATGCTCCATTAAATATCTGAAAAAAAACCAAAAAACAATGAAGTTGATATTTGTTAAAAGAAGCTGTTGAAAGCATAGAGTGCAACTATGAAAAAGATTTGAGACTCAAGTTTGACGAATGATGTGTTAACAAAAGATGTAACATTCCCTGTGTCCCACAGGTGTAAACATTATTCTATTTTGATATTTTACCAGAGTTATGTCATTTGTGACATTATTTTCAGACAATATAGTTTTATAAGTTGAATATATATATTGAATATGTTATTAATATCAGGGGAGACAACTTATTGTCTGAAATTGTTCTACATTGCCTGAACTTGCTCACATATTCAATATCAAAATAATGCTTTTGTAAGTCAAAAAGAGTGACATTTTGAAATACAAAACTGTTCAAGTACTAATGTAGACATATTATATATGATATTGATAAAATATTCAATATCAGGGGAGACAACTTATAAAACTATATTGTCTAAAAAATAGAAATGAAATAAAGGTTCTGCATACATACAAGGATAGTTTATTTTCCTAATTAAGATATGTTGACTATATTTATGGGAATTTTGGAGAGATTGACTGTATTTGAGAAAAACCTGTGGCCAGACCCTTTTGCCTACAGTTATCATACTTGGATATGAGTTATAATCACAATATGTAATGTAATAAATGTATTTATCATATAATATACAGAGCAGGAGTGTAATAAACACATGACATTTTTTATATAAACTTAGTGTAATATCACTTCTGATTCATCGCTTGATGTTTTCTGTATAACTCGAGTCTCGTACGCAAATTGCCAAAGTATTTTCCGACGTGTCAGAATATATAAATGACGTTGATTTGTCATGGTTAAATAATGTTATTTTGAGAAACAATGACTCAACGAAATAACTATGCTCGATTGTTTCTAGTTCCTTGTTATGATAAATGATAAATGTAAACTTTTCAGAGTATGTGCTAAAACAAATCTTACATTAATGCTCATTTATTATTGAATTTATCAAACGAGTTCGGAAAAATGATTTAATGCTCTGTACAGCCTCGTATAATATATATTTTCCAACTTTTTTGATAAATTCAATAATAAATAAGCATGAATGTACAATCCTTTACATATGGCAATGAAATATGTTTGAACAAAGCCAGATGTAATTATAGAAACTGTTTTCTGTGAATATTTGTCAAAATTGCTGTATGTTTCTTTAAAAGAATAAAACAATATTAATGTTTTAAAAAATAAAATAAGTATCAAAATGGATAAAAAGCATCTCATTATCATTAATAAATATAAACTGAATAGTTCAGTACGTCAGATCCACTAAAACTTGACAAAATCCATATGTAAATTGGAGTGGTAAACTTGAAACATAATCCCCATTCTAAAAATAGACAGCAATTAAATACTTAAGCATTGTCATTCTGACTCTTTTAAATATATTAACCTAGGCACGTATCCCAAGTATGGAAATACTTTTTTTAATAAATTATTTTGGCATGTTTAAATAGATATCATTCTGGCAATACAAGGTCAGTGAGCATGGTATATTGGGAGAAATGTTTTTAGCCAATTGTAAAATTTTGAAAAATCCTGATACATTCCTGTTCATCTACATAGAATATTTCTTAAAACAGTTTTCAAAAATTTGCCTGTTATAGTAAAAAAAAATTACTGTCGAAGCACCCTGACTGCACAAAGGTAACACAATGTGAAAGGCAATATTTTTTTACATTGCGTGTGTGAGATGAATATTCCTGTGTTCATGCAAGTGTTTATTATTTGATATGGAAGTAGACAGAGATGCACTTTCTGTCTACATTTTGTTTTTTTGTCTTACAGTCCAATAAAAATGAATCAAACTTTTCTTGTTGTTTGTTTAATTCATTTACTGCATATAAATGTATATGGGCATATCACACCATGTGGGACCAGTCTGGATCATGTTTGAAGCTTGCTTTTCTAAAAGACGAGCGTCTTAACACATTGTGTAGAAAAAAGTTTGAATCTAGATGTATTGACTTAATTGTCAAACAGTTATTTATTCCAACAACTGCTGTTGCAGATCTTGTCCAAGATACTTGTCAAATAAAAAACATTTAAGAAAAATAAACGCATACAGAAATATATTATCAATAGTCTGCTGAAAGAATTGAATGGTCGCAATATTAACTGTCGCATTTATGCCATCAAGGGCTAACAGATGATCTGGCAACTATTATCAGTTAACCTAACTGCTCTTTCAAGGAAATTTAACCACTCCTCAAGCACACCCAACTCTGCAAGTAACTGAAAACCTTCTCATTTGAATCAGCGATGACGGATGAATGATAATGTGATGCAATGTTGTAAATCAATTATCATGGAGACTGACTAGGCGGGGATTCAAACTCACGACCTCTATATTGATTGACGGTCTACCAACTGAGATAACCAGCTGCAGAAACAATTGAAATTGCCAAAAATGTCTTGATTGTTTTTTTCAAAGAAAAAAGTATCAAGATGTTTGTCTTTAAATAAAGCAAGTATCAGCATAATCGAGACTACCATTGACCACTTGATGTGCTTCTGTTAGCAGTCATAAATAATCCTTGTTTTTTTTTTCTTGAAGGAAAGTAATTTCCTTGTTTTGATGATAATTTTGTGGTTTTAATGACATTTTTGATCTTTTTGAAAAATATACATTTCCTGGGTAGAACCTGTCATAACCATATGTGAAATAAGTGTTTTGCTCAAGAACACCACACATGGCTATGGGTCATGGGGCCATCTTGTCCCGCATATAGTTAAACAGAAAAAAAAATTGGATGAAACACAAACCATACTTTTCGAATGCTCTTTTGAAATTTAAAGATGTTAACAATTTTGAGTCTTTCTATAATGCTTCAATTAGAAGAGAAGGGAAGTAACTGTGTTACCTCATTAATATTAAGTTTATCTTTATTATCTTTCTTGAATACTATCCACTGCTGCAGTGACACAATATCAAGATTTTTTAAAATTTTAACAAGAAATACGAAAATATCGTCCTGGTAACTGGAACAATATATATATCTATACAAAAATAGACTAGAAAACCACAGAACGCTGGTGTTTTGAAATAGACTTGAAATACCCAATGGACAGTGAGGTACATTCTGTTATGCTGCTTGTGAGGAAACGTTATAAAATCCAAGATAAGTCTTTTGCCCTTGATATCGACAAGTTTGTATAAAAATGTCATCTTAAGACTTCAAACCATGTCTAACAGAATGGCTGAAGGGAAGAATTTTCGCAAAATATTCGCAGGACCAATGGGCAATTTTGCTTCCCAAAATCATGAATCAAGAGAGGAGGGAACTAATTGTTAAGTGCACTGGTGAATCTGAGCTATTCAGGGGATGGGTTGTACAGGTGGTTAGTCTTTCTCCTGTATTCCACTTCTCCATTCTCCCTTCCCTATCCCTTTTTTGCAGCTATCAATTTTCACTCCTTCAATATTTTTCTCCTTTTACCCCTCACACCCTCTGCCCCGTCACATTTGAGATCATTCGTAAATGATAGATATTTCTTGTCAGGCAGGTGATAGATGTAGACAGCCCGTTGTTAAGATTGCAGGGTTTTCTATTGAGGATACATTCTTGGACTATCTGAGTAGGGGACATATGTTATAATTTGGGGGTAACATGAAGAAGGGCTGGTATACATCGTAGCAGAATGGTACATTTCAATGCCTCGTCAAATGTTCATACACCTGCTGAATCGATACTCAAACTTTAACTGAAGTAGCATATCAGTGGCTACGGAACTCATTTCAGAGGAAGCCACTAGAGTCAAAACGCTCTTGATGCTTAAACTAGCCATCAAATCTACTAAGAAGAATGATTAAGTAGCGAATCTTCATCTTCTATAATAGCAGAAGGTACAATACCCTGGAGACCCTGTGTAATATTTGTTCCACTTGTCTTACCGCTTCAACACACCTTCTGTCAATGTCATAAACCAGTTGTAGAGTTTCTATAGAAGAGTCTATGGTTGATCTTTGGTCTGTGGTGTGTAGGCCAAAAGTGAATACAAAATTGTACATTTGCTCCAAATACGAGATCAGACTCGCAATGTCTCTTCCAATCCTCAGTAGTGCAGTGGCAGAATTCACTATAAATAATGTCTTCAGTTCTGTAGGCGAGTCCTGTAGGTTTGAGACAGTTGTCCTCTACCCCCCATCTCGAGTATCAGTTTTATCTCCCAACAAATACGGTAGACTATATATAGATCTAGATACTCTAGTAACAGGATCTCGTGCACAATCACCATCAGAGACTGAGTCACTTAAAGAAACTATCACCATGGACGTTTGACAGGCTATGATGTAGGCTACTCTAATTATGACACGATGTACTTTCATTCTCAATGAATTTTGATACAGAGTTTTAGTTCTTAAAATCTACCTCAAATAATCCGCCACTGGTCTCATGGACAGGTACTGTTACTGTTTGACAGTCCATATTTTTGTCAGTCTATACAGAAGTCCACATGGTAACATTATTTCTGGGTCGATAGGGATCTCTAAAAAACATAGTCATGTTCCCAAGCGTCCGGGGTTATACAACTTTTTTGAGTTCGATTTCATGCTCAACTCAAAAGATTGTGCTCAACTCAAGTAAATCTCCAAAACCATTGAGAGGCCCTCGTTAATAGATAGATCTATATATAGATGACAGTCTTATCTCTAGGACCTAACCAAAAGGACTATTGGCCATAAGATTAATTAATCATAAACAGGGCTAGTGTCGTTTTCAGGGCTGCTATTACGCTTGACGTCATCATATTAAATATCCGAAAGTTTACGTCAGCATACAAGTCATTTTGACGTCAGTATTGGTGTTAAACAGTTTACAAACAGCAGTTTAACAGTCAAAAGATGCCCTTTGAAAAGAAGACGATGCTTTACAAGAGCAAGGTAGATCCTGTTTCACTCTCACAATAAGTTCAGTTCTTTACTTTCGCTAATTGCATCACATAACATTGATATATATCATTTATTGCTAGTTTTGGATTAATGTGTTTTCTTGTTTCCGGTGTAACATTAAATTTTGACCCCGTTGAAAATGACCTCATGTTTCAATGTCACATTTCAACATTAAATTCTGATCAAAACAGTCGTTGAAAACTTATCAGTGTTAAATTTTGATCAGACATGGGGTCCCTTTTTAAGGGTTTGTTAAATATTAGTAAAACATCACATGACTGCTGTCGCATGTTGCAACAATTAAGCATAAACCCTGGTAAGCTTTTTACGACCGGTTGCTATGATAACAAATGGTTGCTATAGCAGTTTGTGATAATAACAAAAAAAAAAAAAAATTCCTTTTCAAATTGACATTGACAAAATCCATGTGAACCATTTGATATAATCATATCATTATATAATCCCTTTAATAGCAATGTACAATCTGCATTCTCGTTTATGTTTAAGCTGTTAAAATATATTACCGTATTACAAAAAAGGTAACAAATTGCATCGAAAATAGGAAGGTAGAAAAAACAAGACCGTAAGACATCGCGCTGGACTGATTCGCACTGCTTTGTCAATAAATACTAAATACCTGACCAATTCATATTTTTTGTTACACTCATGCACTTTTCACACACAAGTGATTGTTATTAAGTCCTGGGTTCTATATTTGTTACTGAGTTATTTAACATTTTAAGATAGGAAAGAAGTTTAACCAAGATGTTTGTTTGTGGTTTGTGGTTGACACTGCAACTCTTAGTGTAACAAAAATATTGTGTTACACTAAGGGGCGATATGTGACATATTGTTGCAATATGTAACAAAATCTATAGGAACTCATCTTCTCTATAATACAGAATTTCTACATATTATGGCAAATTACACAATTTTATCTGTTTAATACTGATACGTATTTTTATGCAACGTCCTTGAAATTGGGGAGGGGGATGGGGGGAGGGGGATATTGTGCTTCAAAATTTATTTTGTTACTTATTTTTTTACACTAATGTTTGCTGTTATAAATAAACCTTAGTGTAACAAACATATACTTATCGTCGAAATACGATTTTCTCATCAAATCACATCCATATAAAACTTATTTTGTTACACTAAGGATTGCGGTTATCAGCTTATTACATGTGTAATTAAAAAAAAGCTACATAAAAGTTGATTTTAAGTGTCTAGAAACAGCGACATAATTTTTCAACCGTCTAAAAACTACTAACCCTAAACCCTACCCATTCGTTTGTGCGGACGGACGAACATGGACAACACCATATGCCCCCATTCCATAGCAGAGATAAATATATTTCTAGTTGAACAAACATTGTTACCCTAAGTGAATCTGTTTTATAATCAAATGTCAATACATGTACCAAACATACGCTTAGTGTAACAATTACATTGAGGGTTGACACCGCGACCCTTAGTGTAACAAAACCCATTACAATTCACCTCTCTCAAATTGTATGCATGCCTTAGATTCCATTATCAGAACGAGGCTGGGTGAGCAAACAAACTGACCAGAAAAATGGCTACAGGTAGAAGTAGTGCTAGACATTGTTGTGTTCCCTTATGTGTGTCTGATGACCGATATTCAGATACAATCAGTTTTCACAAATTTCCAAAGGATGAAAGTTTAAGAAAACAATGGATTGTAAAAATCAGAAGAGATGAGGGACCCTTTTTCAAGGTAATTATTACTATGTTTCATTCAGATTTATATAAACTTATATATCTATTATCATTTCTTGTTTACCCATTTAAATGGTTCAGAAAATTAAATACCAACTGTCATTTTGTATTATACGCAGTTTTTGTAAACTGCATTAATATTGTATTTTAATTCATATTAATTAAAGTAAACATATCCCGTTGTTTATCTGCACATTCCATTACCGTATTAATGTAAAAAAAAACAAAAAATCTTTCAGATTACTGATTCAACAGTTGTGTGTTCCAACCACTTCAAGACTGATGATTTTAAATGGACACCTCTCAAAAAGACATTAAAAAAAGGCGTTGTCCCTTCAGTTTTTAATTGGGCTGTAATCAAAACACCAAGACGAGTATTTGAAAGGAAACAGCTTGCCCCGGATCTAGGAAACATTATGAAAGTATCAGAAAGGTAAAAAAAACTATGCTTGTGATAAAAAAAAAAAAAAAAAAAATATATATATATATATTTATCTATATATATTGAATAAAATGAAGATCAAATTACCAATTTCCAGTTATTCTTTATTAAAAGAGTAATATATGACCATGTATCATGCAAATCAGTTTTAGAAATACACAAGCAAGAATGACCTTTGTAATTACAATTTATTTTCAGTGAAATATCGCCAGCAATCAATACAGAAACGGACACAGTCATGGAGGGAATATCTTTTGGACATATTGCTACAGATGAAACGCATTTCCAGGAGGAATTGAGGTTAAAGATAGCTGAATTGAAGTTAAAAACAGATGAATGTGAAAAATTACAAAACCAATTAGACATTGAACGTTTTGGTGTAAACAGATTTTCTAATGACAATAACCTGATTCTTTTTTACACTGGATTTACTTCATATATGTCATTTATTACATTCTTCAACTGTATAAAGCCAACAGCTCTTACTATGCAAAGTGCTTACTATAAAAGTAGCGAAACACTTAGTCTTGCTGGTCGAAGACGTTCAATGTTATTGATTGACGAATTGTTTATGTTTTTATGTAGGTTGAGGGCTGGTCTGTTAGAACAAGATTTGTCGGTGCGATTTAACTGTTCATTGTCTTCTGTTAGTAGGTAAATTGTAACCTGGGTAAACCTTCTATATATCTCATTAGGTTCGATTCCTCTGTGGCTACCAAAACATGAAATACAAAGACTTATGCCAGAAGAATTCAAAACACTTTATCCAAATACACGTGTTGTAATTGATTGTACTGAAATCAGAATTCAAAAACCTTCATCTCTTGTATTTAATTCGCAATCATTTTCAAATTACAAGGGCGCCAACACATTCAAATGCTTGCTTGGTGTTGCTCCACATGGTACAATCACTTTCATTTCCTCATTGTATACAGGATGTATGTCAGACGTCGAGATCACAAGGCTGTGTGGTTTGTTGGACCTTTTGGAACCAGGTGACGATGTTATGGCCGATAAGGGTTTTACAATTAAAAAGTTACTGTCTGAAAAAGGTGTCACATTAAATATTCCACATTTTCTAAGCTCAAAGCATCAGTTTAACATACAAGAAGTGGAAGATATTGAAAATATTGCTAAATTAAGGATTCATATTGAAAGAATGAATAGAAGAATAAAAGAAAACCATTTATTTGATACTCCCATTCCAATCTCATTGTGCGGCAGTATTAATCAGCTCTGGACTGTGGCATGCATACTGGCACTATTTAAAGGTCCCATTATAGAAGCATGGGGTGCTGTGTAACGCAAATGGTCAATAGTGGGAATTGCATACTGCATTTTAGTGCTGTTAATAACGAGTATCATACATTGACACTTACAAAAAATCGTTGAAATAAAACATGTCAACCTTTTCCTTAACACCATCCCATATGTTTGCATTAAAATAAATTGTTTCTCTATGATAGTCAGATGGACACCATACAAAAAAGTCGCACCAGTCCAAGCCAGTTACAGCTAATTGTGTTAAGACTTGATAATAGTAGGAATGGTTTCATTTTTAGTTGCCCAGTTGCATCCTTTTGTAGATATTTGGCCTCTAGAACACTTGGAACCTGTGGACATTTAATTTCCAAGAGGCCAAACGTTGGCGTCATGCTTGGATTGTAAACCTTACGGTCTGGTGTTGCTGCTAACCACGGTGCCCAGTAATTTACAACAACTCCACACGAGTATAGGTTAACTTGGGAGTCTAAACACTTTGCGTATTCAGACGCAGCAAAAGGCTCCGACGCTATTCCTTGACGCATGGCAGCAGTAGTAACATGTCTTTCGACAAGTGTGTTATTCTCTTTGCGCCTTTTATAAATTTCGCCTATATTGGAGGCGGTCAGTCTGTGTTTTCTTACTTTATACCACAGTGTACTTTGGTTTTGAAGTCTTGTTTGGGTTTCAAACTTTCCAATTTCAGTTTTTGTCAATGTTAATGATTCCAGCATAACCTGTTTGTCATTGTCTAATACTCTGTTGTAATTGTTGCACATAAAGTTCTGTTGTGGTAATTCAGGAAATGATGTTTCATCAAACAAATTGATGACACAGTTTTGTTCAAGTCTCTGCTGGTAGGATAAAACACTACCTCTGGGTACTTGGCCAAACTTACAGGAGACACTCTCAATATTCTCAAGCTTTATTGCTGGTATGATCAGCATATCCTTCACAGATGACTGTAGGTCATCAACATGGCATTTCCAGTTGACACCATCCCCACGCACTGGGTTATAAAGAGTAGATCTTACATCTCTTGGTGTTGACGATGTCGAAATTTTCGAGTGACCACTGACAGTTAAATCCTGCACAGCTTTCCCTTGTATTCGTACTCCTCTTGGGGCGTGCCAAGACTGGGGCAAAGATGTTTTTGCCACATCTTCAGGCAGGACTCGCGTTTCCAACATTTTATACTTAGCCAGCTGGTACAGTAGGCCCACAACATGTCCACAAGCTCCAGTCTGGCCTATGGGACATGAGCATGTTGCTTTTTCCACGTTTGGAATGTCAGATGATGCAAATGTTACCTGAAAATATAATGCAAACTCAATATAGCTGGTATTTGTATGTATATAAAGGTCAATATTATATAAAAAATTGTTGTAAATCAATTAAAAATAAAATAAAATGTTTAACATACCATCATTTTGTTTGGAGTTTCACTCTTTTTTTGGGAATGAAAGCATTTTCCATAAACATCAGACTTGCCATTCTTCAATTGAACTGAAACAAAAAAACAAAAAATTAGAGCAAATACGGTAATCTATACAACTTAAATGAAAATTCCAACAAGCACATTCTAAATACATGTAGCTAATTAATTTATTATCCTTTCACCAGCATTTGGAAGTGTGTATTGGAATAACAGAGGTAGGATAGATAATATAGATCTAAATGTATGCAGAGATTTCTGTTTATATGAAAAAAGAAAGTGCATATTGTGTAAGTAGTAAGTAGAAATTTAACTCACCTGATAAATCATGAACATAGTTTTCACTAAAATATTTGAATCCTCTTCCTATTGACTTGTTTCCAGATGACTTTTTTGTTTCTTTGATATAATCTTCAACGAATGAGAATGAAAAATCTGGAACTAATGATAAATCTCTAGCACTGTAGGCAGCCATGACTGTGAAATGTAAACAAGTAGCGTGCTCACCAGGCCTCACTCTGAAAAATCTCTTAATATTCATGAGATAATATTAAGAGTGGTCTATTGATAACACGAGGGCGTTAGTGTAGTTTCAAATCTATTGCATATGAGGTTACAGAGATATGTGCAAGATATCAAGATTCACGGAAAGCTTTAACCAGCATTTCTAAGTAGAACAATGGCCATAATTTGCATTATATTCAACCAAAAGTTATTTAACTTGATTGTTTGATAACTCTGAAGACTGGCGAAGTTTCAAATCAATCTAGTAGGTGGTTACTGTTATATTTGCATGGTAGTAACTAGCATGCACAATTTAAGTCGAAAGTGTGACGCAGATGCACGTTAGAGAGAGAGTTGATAGAGTTGATTTATTGCATTCTTAACTTGTGAAAATACAACAAAACTATCGAAGGGCAATTTAAACAAACACCATTCCTATACCACATGTGTAATCACCAATGAAACAACGTATCTATAGCATATCGTCTGTTGTTATATAAAGCGTATATCAACATGTTCCGGTTATATTATAATTCACACTTTATATCCACGAGAACATCCGAATTTATTATAGCAGTTTTCAATCTTGAAAAGTGGTCCGGTCGACTGTTCGGTCAGTTTCCAATTGTTGGTGATCAGATTTCAACGAGGGTCATTTTTTCGCGTGTGGGTGGGTCATTAAATAACGGTCGGGGTCAGTTTTCAATTTTAAAAATGGATCACTCATCCGTTGAAATATGACCCATGGGGTTATATTTCAACGGGGTAAAAAATTAATGTTACAGCGGTACGTGAGCTTGTATAGGCCTATATATCTCAACCATGGGGACGGTGTTCGCCTAGTCTGTCCCAGAACCTGATATCTCCCGACTCAGGAGAACTGGATTCATTCTACAGACTACTTCAACCGGAAGTTGTGGTAAGGATGTTCAGTTATAAAACATCATGGTGCCTTGCTCGTTTTAAACAGTGCTAGAAACTTTTAAGATGAAAAAGTAAACATGTAGATCCAAGCCAACCGCAAATCTTTCAAAAAGCACTACACTTCTTTAACTTGAGTTAATCAATTGTTATTGCATATTTATCTGGTTTTGTAATAGACAGCCTGAGAGCACATTGATTCGATGATGGTAGACCAAGCATTCATACGCACTGACGCTAGGGCATGTGAATTGGTTAAAGATGGAAAAAAGCATATCGACGGTCGTTGGTGCGGTGCATGTGTGGCATTAGATTGGGGTGATGAAACATCTATGTTTGCACCTCTTGGGCGATTGATATAGATCTAGTCTTGGTTGTGGGTAACACAAATACTGTTGATGGCTCCATCAAGCATATTGGCTTGCTTAATACAACGGATTTGTCCAGGGGAAATAATTCGGGGTATGCCTAAAGGTTCAACTGTTGCGTATTGTTATCCAGGCATTTTGGAATGTAGATGCAATGCTCCTTTCAGTAACTGTTCCGGGAATATATCCAGTTTTGTTTTCTCTCAAGACATGTATCAGTCTTCCACTTCTGAATAGCTAAAATACGTCAAGGCCAGATTGCAGTGTTTGTTTGTACAAAAGAGGTTGAATGCGTTTGCTTTGAATACATCAAACTTGTACGGCGTGCGTTTAGTGTAATTGTACATGTAGGCCTGCCTATATCCATTAACAGCACAAAATAGCAAGCCGTCAGTTGCTGGTATGAATTATGTATAAAGCACATTGTCAGACAGGTATACCGAAAAACTCGCTCAACTGCAACACTTTATACTACTACTACTACTACTCGATCATTAAAAAAGCCAATTTGCGATGGTGGAAGCTCAAATAATTTTTGAGTCTTGTTGAAAATTGTGCACGTGATCGGTTACTGATTTTACCACTCTCGTAAATTCCATTATATTTTGAGATTTTCAAGAAAGTCCCTTATATCTTGAAACCTAGCAGTGGTATTAACAGTAGTAACAGCAGTAGTAATAATAGCAGCAGTTGTCGTAGTAGTAACATTAGCAGTACAGGTAGCAGTAGTAGTAGTAGAAGTAATAGTAGTAGTAGTAGTGGTGGTGGCAGTGGCAGTGGCAGTAGTAGTAGTAATAGTAGTAGTAGTAGTAGTAGTAGTAGTAGTAGTAGTAATATGCTAATAGCAATAGTATTAGCAGTCGCTAATAATAATCGAGATTTATTAAAAATAACATCATACATGAATGTGTAGAATTAGCCTAGAACCTTGATACTTATAAAACTGCAAGTTCTATATATAATTACATTTTGTCATATCTTACAATATGCATATACAATGGTCAGTTTCACTTTTACGTTCCACCACTCATATTGTACCCCTGAACAACACAGAGAATTTCCTTGTTTCCTACAGAAAATATTTAACTGAAATATACAATTTTAGTTTTTTTATTATGCATACTTTGTGTGTATAAATATGTATGTGATACGACTGTTCCATGGTGGTGAATCCGGTTTTCACTTTTGTATATATATGTGTACATTTTGTATTCTACTAATCATTATTATTACTTATTTTTTTTATAACTTCAATCACTTAAAAGTGATCCATTTAATCACCCCGTAATAGGTCTGTGAAGGTCAGGATGCGCCATCTCTAAAAAAAAAACGTACACATATATGTATTAGTCAAATTGTAACATACATTCATATACATGTATATAAACATTATTCTTAAAGGGACACACCAGAGTCTCAACAAATTATAAATCGTAGCTTGAGCTAAAGCAAAAATCAAACAGAAAAAAAAAACAAAACATAATTTGTCACAGCAGATGATAGTATAAGAAAATTATGTTGTCTATTGACTTCAGGAGATTTTCCCCTCTTGAGTCTATAGTGGTTGGTTTGGTGTAGACCCTTACTAAATATTAAATATGTATTTTGGTGTATCCCTTTTTAGGTATCTGTAATTGGAATGGTTTTTAAACACATTTTTTCTGTGTATTAATTGATGGTTTTTATTGAAAGCCAGGAGAAGACATTAAAACATATCAAAGAAACCTTGGTTCTTTTTATATTTTTCTAGTAAAATTTAACTTGAGAATAAGAAAACACAAAATAATAACCTACTTCTTAAATTCTATAAAACATGTGTTTGCAGTTTTTTGATTTGTTGAATATTAGTTGAATATATTTCTCATTTGCATATATTTCATAATAAATTAAGCAAATTCACATACAAACTAAAAAAATATACATATAAAAATATACAGCAAGAACAGTACCAAACTTATATGTGAATTCAAGAGAAACAGATATTTAGTGTAAGGATCTTTTTGTTGTTGATTTTTAAAAATCAAATATTAAAAAATATAAAAATGAAACAACAACTGTTATGAAAGAAACATGATTAAGAGTGTACATGTGTAAACACTATTTCCAAGTAGATAGTTATAGCTTAACAGAGTCCCTTATAATTATAATGATTCCATTCGTGACACAAAAAATATAGGCAATACTATTCATGTAAACAGTAATTAAGATCTTATATAATTGCAGAATTTGGTTTCACAAATAAGATAAACTCTTATTAAAATACATATGCGTTCTATGACAAGATTTGAAAGTTGTAAAACTGTTATATAAACACTTTTCTTTTAATGAGAAATAAAACAGAAGTTGGATGATTATAAAACAATATATGAGTAGAGAAAAAAAACAATAAAAAAAGGAAGCAGCATGAGATTTCACTCAAGTTCTGTCTCCACAAAATTAGAAATGAGGCCATCCTGGAGGGCATCTTTTATCACACTTGAATCTGTGAAAAATGTAAAATTAACAGTCTTTATTATTTTTAAGATATAAGGGGAATGTACAGGTTCCATAACAAATCATTTTTTTCAACCTCAAGGTTGTTTTTGGCAGTACATCGTTCTGTTTCATACAAAATTTTAATATAGTGTTTGAATGGTTCAAAAATAGGAATATTGTTTTTTTTATTTTTTGACAGTATATGAAGTGTTTAGCAATATACAGCAGCCTATTTTAAACAGTTTCGAATTTCATACTGCCAAAGATTATGTCTGAAGATGTTTTGTATTGAACTTTTCTTTTAGATAATTTTTAAAACTTTGAAAGAATTGTTGCGTAACAATGCAGTCAATAAGTATATGTTTAATAGTTTCGTTTTCTCTTTGACAAAAGGAGCATACATCTGATTCTTTAATCTTCATTTTTTTAAGCAATGAGTTCCAAGAATTCTGTGATCAATTCTAAATTGGAACCATTGTTATTTTGTGTCTTTAGTTACATTGAAAGGGAGAGCGTAATACTTACTATCTCTCAGATTAATTCGAATATTTAAATCATTCTCCCATTTTGTTTTAGAAGTTGGAATATAATCTTTATTCATGAAATGTTGGTAAATTGTTTTACAGTCTTTTTTTTTATCTTTTAGGATTGTTGACATTGTATATGGTATTAAAGTGTTAAGGCAAATGCATGATAAATGTTGAAACGATAACTTATCTAAGTAGTGTCTGACTGATGCTACGAGTCCTTCAAATTCAATAAAGTTAGTGTTAACACTATATTTTTCAGTGAATTCTCTGTAGGTGAAGAAATTGCCATTTGTATTCATGATGTCATTTATAAAATATATTCCTTCTTTAAACCAATGATTCAGTAAAATACTAGATACTCCGACCTTAATATAAGGGCTGTGTCATAATGGGGTGGACTGAAAGTTATTCCAGTTTCTAGGTATGATATTTGTTAAAAAATTGTTTATAAATATTAAATATATCACTCCAGAAAGGGTTATCTATTCTATTAACATGTCGAGAAATGAAATTTGCTCCAAAGGAAGAATTTATAATATAAGGGTACATTGTTTTGAAAATAGTTAAATATGGTTTGTTTGACTGAAACAACCGTCTTATCCATGTCAATTTCAAAGAGCCAAAGAAAACATCAACGTCTAACATTTTTAAACCACCTTTTTCATACGACTGGCATATAACTGCACGTTTTATTTTTTTGGGTTTACCGTCCCATAAAAATTTAAAAAATAATGATTATTATTATTATTATCATTATTATTATTTTTTTTTTTTTTTATGATTATCATTTTTTATTTTATTTATTTATTTATTTATTTATTTATTTATTATTATTATTATTATTATTATTATTATTATTATTATTATTATTATTATTATTATTATACCAATTTAATATAGCATTATTTTCATGTAAACACGTTCAAGTATGCTTTACAGAATAAATATACATGCAATTAATATAAATGATTAAATACATATAAAACATTTACAGAACTTATATAAAATACATATAAAACATTTATAGAACATTAACAGAGCTGAGATAAATACATATAAAACATTTACAGAACTGAGATAAATATAACACATTTACAGAACTGAGATAAATACATATATAACATTAACAGAACTTAGATAAATATAAAACATCTACAGAACTGAGATAAATACATATAAAACATTTACAGAACTTAGATAAATATAAAACATTTATAGAACTGAGATAAATAAATATAAAACATTAACAAAACTGAGATAAATACATATAAAATATTTACAGAACTGAGATTAATACATATAAACCATTAACAGAACTGAGATAAATACATATAAAATATTTACAGAACTGAGATAAATACATATACAACATTAACAGAACTGAGATGAAATACTGCCTATTTGATTAATTATCATAAGAAAAAAAATATGCATACAACATAATTCAAATGATTACATATAAAACATTGCAAGACTTGTAACAAACTACTACGTCTCTGATTAAAATACTATACGTATGAATATGTATGTAATATTAAACGCAAAATTTTTCTATCAGTTTAATTGTTCAGTAAAAGAAAATGTGATTTTAACAAGCTTTTAAAGGCAATCAAAGGACTGGCATCCCCGATATTGCGAAAAAGAGTTTTCTATATTTTAACGGTTATGACTTATATCTAGTCTTATATATTGTTTATGTTTTCCTGTATCCTTGTAAATGTTACATTCTATTGGACATATATTTTTCTTATTTTTGTAGATCAAACTGTTTACTGTGATGGGACCCGTTAATACGGACACATTACTGTTTTGTGTATGTTGTGTATGTTGTTCTTTAAACTCAAGGCTAACTACCTTAGTTCAGTCGTCATGGTCGTTAGGGGATTACAAAACTGTATGTATGGAATACACTCAATCAACTGGCGGTGTGGTCCTAAAGCTGTATTATTGATGTTAACCCGCTTTTAATTTTTTCAAAGTGAAACTACTCCTTATGTGTCACAAGTCAACAACTAAATAATTTATGCAATACTTCAGTTTGACTTTATAACCAATTTCAATAATATTTTTTATTTCGTTAAGTCATGGTGGTCTATTCAATGTTTCAGTATATTTAAAGGGCAGTAAGTTTTTTCCCCGTATATTTATGTTTCTCTCACGGTACTTTTGTTAAACATTCAAATATTGGGTTTATTACTTTAAATGAGGTAATCCCCATTGAACATGTATCATATTAAATTAAAAGTGAACGCAATAATATGAAAACAAAGTCAGGTAACGACCAAGAAGGGTGGATGTGATGGGTCGTCACGGGGGTCCTTGATGTGGTTGGTAGTCACGGGGTGCCCTTGGTGTGGTAGGTCGTCACGGGGGGCCTTGATGTGGTGGGTCATCACGGGGGGGGGCTTGATGTAGGGGGTCGTCACGGAGTGCCCTTGATGCTGGGGGTCGTCACGGGGTGCCCTTGATGTGGTGGGTCGTCACGGGGGGCTTTGATGTGGTGGGTCGTCACGGGGGGGCCTTGATGTAGGGGGTCGTCACGGGGTACCCTTGATGTGGGGGGTAGTCACGGGGTGCCTTTGATGTGGTGGGTCGTCACGGGGGCCCTTGTCATTATTTTACCACTTCATTTTGATGCCATTATATATTTCACAGTTTAAAGGAAATATATCAGGACTTTTCAAAATTTTAAAATGGCCAAAATATTTTTCCCCAATATATCATTCATACTTATTGATCCCGTATTGCCAAAAATGTATTTAAACATGTCAAAATAATATATTGAAAAGAGCTTTCCTAACTTCGACTACGTTGTTTCATTTTGATTTCAGTTTGATCTTTTATACAGGTTTAAATGTAGTCAAAATTTCATCTTAGAAAGATTCAGAATGACGAAGGTCGTAAAACAGTATTTAAGCGATGTTTATTTTTAGAAAGAGGACTTTGTTTCAAGTTTACCACTCTAATTTACATATTGATTTTGTCACGTTTTGGTTGGTTTGACAAACAAACTATTCGGTTTATATTTGTAAATGATAATGAGATGCTGTATATCCATTTTGATAATTACTTTATTTTTTAAGACATTAAAGCATTCTATCCTTATAAACTCCCTTTAAAATGGTGAAATTGCAAATGGTGATTCACTTACGCATACTCATAGCACGGCCGCGTATGACTTTGATACTAGTATTCACTCGGTGAAATAAAAATGATGTTTCACTTAGACTAACAATTATTCAGTTTGTTTACATTTGTTATCTTTTTTACGAAAAAAACAACAACAGTGTATCATTTTTTTTATAATGAATGAACGATTTGTTCCTAGAAGAACAGGCAGTGGGTTCGATCCCACCGGGATCATGTGTTGTGTCCTTGAGCAAGAAATTTCGTTGGCTAATGGTGTAACCTGGAACATTTTCGAACCGTTTTTGTCAATTCTGAATTGTAAAAAAGTCGGTTTTCTCCACGGATGATAAAGTATACATTTTTTGTTATCAATGAGACTATATCTACGTCTACTGCTACTTGATACTGCCACCAGCTGCCTGTATTGATGGTACTGCCAGATCTACTGTCACTACCACCAACATCCCCGTCATCATTATTACATGTACCACCATCACACGCACTTCCACTACCGTTTAAAATTTGCTGTACCCAGGAAGGAAGAAAGTATGTATATATGAAACATGGCCATTCGTGGTAAAATGGGTTTTGTACTTAGATTGAAAATACATTACTACAACGCCACCCCGACTGCTATCACACTTTGAATCACGGACGCACCTCCGTGATGTGGCAATAAACCCTGCATTCAGTGTTTCCACCACTCAACTTCTATGACTGGATCCACACTTGGAACATGATGTATCTAGCAACACGGCCAGTTCAAACGTCACTTTTAAAAGGTTGATATTATTATTGAACGTATTTTTAAATAAAGACGACATAAACAGGGGTTGACTTTCAAATCAAAGTTTGACTTCAAGTAATATTTTTATTGGAGTGCCTTCTGCCAAATCGTCCCGCCTATGGCGATGTTTTTATTGGTGTGATACATGTATTGAGTACTGTATATTGAGTCGCCTGGCCCGTGTTAATGCATACATTATAGCATGTATAAATATTGTATAAAATTGGTGATAGTTCCATCGGACTAGGTGTACAACTGCCTCTAAAATAAAACACTGTATAACCGGCTGGTCTGCACGGGTACCAGTTAATCTGCACGGGTACCGGCTAGTCTGCACGGGTTCCGGCTAATCTGCATGGGTACCGGTTAATCTGCACGGGTACCGGCTAGTCGCTAGGATACCGGCTAGTCTGCACGGGTACCGGTTAATCTGCACGGGTACCAGCTAGTCTGCACGGGTACCGGTTAATCTGCACGGGTACCGGCTAGTCTGCACGGGTTCCGGCTAATCTGCACGGGTACTGGCTAGTGTGCACGGGAACCGGTTAATCTGCACGGGTACCGGCTAGTCTGCACGGGTTCCGGTTAATCTGCACGGGTACCGGTTGATCTGCACGGGTACCGGTTAATCTGCACGGGTACCGGCTAGTCTGCACGGGTACCGGTTAATCTGCACGGGTACCGGCTAGTCTGCACGGGTTCCGACTAATCTGCACGGGTACCGGCTAGTCTGCACGGGTTCCGGCTAATCTGCACGGGTACCGGCTAGTCTGCACGTGTTCCGGCTAGTCTGCACGGATACCGGCTAGTCTGCACGGGTACCGGTTAATCTGCACGGGTACCGGCTAGTCTGCACGGGTTCCGGCTAATCTGCACGGGTACCGGCTAGTCTGCACGGGTTACGGCTAATCTGCACGGGTACCGGCTAGTCTGCACGGGTTCCGGCTAATCTGCACGGGTACCGGCTAGTCTGCACGGGTACCGGTTAGTCTGCACGGGTACCGGCTAGTCTGCACGGGTTCCGGCTAATCTGCACGGGTACCGGTTGATCTGCACGGGTACCGGCTAGTCTGCACGGGTACCGGTTAATCTGCACGGTTACCGGCTAGTCTGCACGGGTTCCGGCTAATCTGCACGGGTACCGGCTAGTCTGCACGGGTTCCGGCTAGTCTGCACGGGTACCGGCTTGTCTGCACGGGTACCGGTTAATCTGCACGGGTACCGGCTAGTCTGCACGGGTACCGGCTAGTCTGCACGGGTTCCGGCTAATCTGCACGGGTACCGGCTAGTCTGCACGGGTTCCGGCTAATCTGCACGGGTACCGGCTAGTCTGCACGGGTTCCGGCTAATCTGCACGGGTACCGGTTGATCTGCACGGGTTCCGGCTTTGAGGCCGTGGGTTCTTGACCAGTTTGATCCAAACATTTTATTTGAGAAAGACGGCAGTTTAACTCAATAACCATTTTGTCTTCCTCTTCCAATAAAACTTGATACTAAACGGAGTATTACAATACGGTTCCCGAGCGCCGTATCACACAAGCGGCGAAGCCGCAAGTGCGATCAGCTGACCTGACATATACACAAGAGATGGTCCAGGTAATTGTGTCAAGATAGTAGGGTAGTGAGCCTTGTATCACATACTAGTATCGTGTTGTTTTTATGCAATATGCCATTGTGAAACAAAACAGAAAATGATCGACAGATAATTCTAACAGTATTTGAACTTATAATTTGAATTATATTTATGTGACTATTTATCACACTGTCACTGAAACCCCGTGTGAACTGTGTATGGTGGAAACATGAAAGCTATAACTACAGATTGAATGAATTATGGTTATTTGCTATTTTATACCATTAGTTTATACTAATTTCTTTAAGTTCGATTGCGATGAAAGCTCAGAGCTTATATGAACCGCTCTCGAATCTGCTTCCTAGGTAGAACCAGTACTGAGTGCTCTTTTATGAGAGGCATCGGGTCGAGCTGGGGATCGAACCCGCAACCTCTGGCGTGAGCGGCTAACACTCTATCCACTAGCCTACCGCCCCGCTTAAAACAGTTACATTGAGAGGGCATTCGTATCGAATGCCATAACACACCAAAATATCATATAATGGATTGGTAATGTGTCCGCATATCTGGGTGAAGTGAAAAAACCCTAATATATATGTATGTGATGTAATTTTGATAAATTACACATAACAGTATTCTTATGACCAATGTATACAAAACCTCAAATGTGTTATGTTATGACGTTAAAACCCTCCTTTAACTTAAAAAATAAGGAAAATGTAAATAATCAGGACCATAACATTTTAAAATGAAACATTTAGTCTGTACGTCGTTCGTCTAGTTTTCTGTCTGGTGTATTTGCCGCTGTCCCAGTGCTTAATTGGCATATTTGAAATAAAATAAGATATGCACAATGAAATGATTGATATTCTTTTTTTCCTCCATTATTGGAGAGCATTATACATATTTATACACATAAAACATATTAATAATCACGTTGAAGAGCAGCATATCGTACCACATCTCGCAACCATATAACCCCTAGAAGTATATAGTTTCATGGCAGTAAATGCATGTTAATCAAAAACAGCGATATGCTAATTCATCTAACTGCTCGTGTTAATTGCGTCCACGTGGGTGTATCTTTGTAATACGAATTGAATGTAAAATGTAAATTTAGATTTAATGTTATTATGCGCATATATGAAGTATTTGATTTAAGCTTACTAGTGCAAACACAACTCAGTGATATCATATTACTAAACGCATTAATATTGTTTGACCTTTTGAATTCAGCTCATCAATCGCCAAAAACGCGCGATGCGTGTCATACACCACGCGTGGAAACGGCTACATGGGGGTAAGTTAATCATTAAAAATCGTTCACTTGTTTGAATAAAGCTATTTTTTAAATCTTTAATAAACAGTTAAAATCTTAAAATATTTTTATAACTAGTGACTTCAAATGCTCTACCGTTTTGTATAAAGTGCATTCACAATTTAAAGGGACACGCTGCAATTCTGGTACATTTTCATGGTTAAATAAAGTGGAGTGAATAAAAGTGTTTGTTTATTATAGTGTTACCCCTTTTGAAAGTGCCAGCAACAATGGGTTTATGAGACTATGTTATGCTATCATTGCCAGGGGTCAGGCTGTTAGACATTCTGTACCATGAGGAGTCTCAATTTAACTATATGTTAGATGAGCAACCGGTTGCATAAGGAAAAACCGAAATGCTTCCTCCGGGATTCGAACCGTGGAAGACAGTTAATATGTAGATCGTTAATATCGGTAATTTTGGAATCGATTCTAACTCCTGTTCATACCGCAATGTAATCTAGTAGCAGAGCGTACGCCTCGCATAAGGAATGTCGTGGGTTCGATCCCCGGCCGGGTCATACCATGTACTTAAAAATGATACAAGAACCTTCTCGCTTAGCATTCATCATTTAGAGGTTTCTTTTAGGTCTTGTAGGCCCTGTGACAGTTTATGTTGTGTCTGCAGCATGATACGCCAGTGTGGCAACGCTTAGAATACGGTGTCAAGCAGTTACGGTAATCCTCAATCGGCACACCTCGCCGATAATTCTAAAGCCGAAGGATGACGGAATTGGCCAAGTATGAACGATTGCCGTAATCTTGGCTGCCTACTTTTCAAAAAACAAGATAAAAAATAAACTCATATCATTCTAGGATTTAACGAAACTTCTCCTGTTTGCCACTTGGATGCCTGTCTGCCAATCCACGTGTTATGTTTTTACCCCCCCCCCCCCACGCCCCCACCCCCACCTCCCAACCTGTAATTTCTAACCAAACTTTGCAATTTTCAACACGTTAACAAATAAACATTCTAATCATACACTTATCATTTATAACAGTATCGTCTTTATATGATCTTAATATAAAAAGGTCATTATCTATAGCTTTTTTTAATCAATTAATGTCAAAAACAATAATTGTCTGAATTTGTGTACATATAAATACAGTATCTTTTATTTGAAATAATAATTAATGAGTATGACTCTTTGTGAAAAGCGGACGTATAGCATTACATGCAATCTAGAGATACCGATACACCCCTTACTATATTTCAATCTAACAAATAAATAACAAAAATCTTTAACATCTACTTCAGTTTTATTTAAATTCTATTGAACAGTACGTGCCGCTATACAATGTTGCAGCTTTAAAACATGGCAAATAATGTATTTGCATTTCTTCATTCGTGTTCTATCTTTGTAGCTTTTTTTTATTTAACATTTTTAAAAACGATATAATACGCTGTCCGCAACAAATCTTTATTGTTTGATTTGTTGCATATAAACAGCTAATCAGACACCAGGGATTTTGGTCGATATCTCAACCAACTGAAATCGGATTCTATCTAGATTTGGAGGAAAAATGAACAATGTGTTATGGCAATTCTCTGAAAATTTTATTCATTTATGTAATAAGATTATTCTATTATTAATGACAACAGTTCTGAATGTCGTTTTCGATCATTTGATACTCGGAATTAGTATCAAGTGTGGCCCCTGTTCGCCCGAGTAACCATGGTAACTGCCTAACAGCGACTCCGCGTGACGTGCAGATAGTTCTGCAGGCAGTTCTTCATATACTGCTGAGGTTTGGAACCAGCTGCCTCAGCGGCACTAGACATCCAAACAAGCTGCCTCAGCAGTACCAAACCTCCAAACCAGCTGCCTCAGCGATACCAGAACTCCAGCTGCCTCAGCGGTACCAGACCTCTAAACCAGCTGCCTCAGCGGTACCAGACCTCCAACCAGTTGCCTCAGCGGTACCAGACCTCCAAACCAGCTGCCTCAGCGGTACCACACCTCTAAACCGGCTGCCTCAACGGTATAATACATCCAAACCAGCTGCCTCAGCGGTACCAGACATCCAAACCAGCTGCCTCAGCGGTACCAGACCTCCAAACCGATTGCCTCAGCGGTACCAGACCTCAAAACCGGCTGCCTCAGCGGTACCAGACCTCCAAACCGGTTGCCTCAGCGATACCAGACATCCAAACCGGCTGCCTCAGTGGTACCAGACATCCAAAGCGGCTGCCACAGAAGTACCAGACATCCAAACCGGCTGCCTCAGCGGTTCCAGGCATTTAAACCAGCTGCCTCAGCGGTACTAGACACCCAAACCAGCTGCCACAGCGGTACAGACCTCCAAACCGGCTGTCTCAGCGGTACCAGACCTCCAAACCGGCTGCCTCAGCGGTACCAGACCTCAAAACCGGCTGCCTCAGCGGTACCAGACCTCCAAACCGGTTGCCTCAGCGGTACCAGACATCCAAACCGGCTGCCTCAGCGGTTCCAGACATTTCAACCGGCTGCCTCAGCGGTACTATATATCCAAACCGGTTGCCTCAGCGGTACCAGACATCCAAACCGGCTGCCTCAGCGGTACCAGACATTTAAACCGGCTGCCTCAGCGGTACTAGACATCCAAACCAGCTGCCTCAGCGTTACCAGACCTCCAAACCAGTTGCCTCAGCGAGCGGTACAAGACCTCCAAACCGGCTGCCTCAGCGTTACCAGACCTCCAAACCGGTTGTCTCAGCGGTACCAGACATCCAAACCAGCTGCCTCAGTGGTACCAGACCTCCAAACCGGCTGCCACAGAAGAACCAGACATCCAAACCAGTTGCATCAGCGGTACCAGACATTTAAACCGGCTGTCTCAGCGGTTCCAGACATTTAAACCAGCTGCCTCAGCGGTACGAGACATTTAAACCAGCTGTCTCAGCGGTACTAGACATCCAAACCGGCTATCTCAGCGGTTCCAGACATTTAAACCAGCTGCCTCAGCGGTACCAGACATTTAAACCAGCTGCCTCAGCGGTACTAGACATTTAAACCAGCTGCCTCAGCGGTACCAGACATTTAAACCAGCTGCCTCAGCGGTACCAGACATTTAAACCAGCTGCCTCAGCGGTACCAGACATTTAAACCAGCTGCCTCAGCGGTACTAGACATCCAAACCAGCTGCCTCAGCGGTACCAGACATTTAAACTAGCTGCCTCAGCGGTACTAGACATACAAACCGGCTATCTCAGCGGTTCCAGACATTTAAACCAGCTGCTTCAACGGTACTAGACACCCAAACCAGCTACCTCAGCGGTACCAGACCTCCAAACCAGTTGCCTCAGCGGTACCAGACCTTTGTGGTAGTTAACATATGTATACATAATAATAAACATATGTATACATAATAATGCAAAATATTTGGCAGATACATTTAAAAATAGAAATAGCAGTATGTACTTACATGGTATTGTTTCTTTTAAATTACCACTGAACAAGTCAATTTTCCACGAGGCCCTCAAATATATACACATTATTTACATCAATGTGCCAAATAACAGTCCCATAAAAACAACAACAATAACAGCATAAGAACGTTTTCATCAACTTTAGGTACAAGAATATGTATAAAAGGAAAAAAACAAACACTTTACGTTATGTCCAGCTGCCGCTATATGGCGGTAGCTGAAGATTGTCTCCATCCTCCTCAGTTTGAGCCTAGTTTGGCCCAAACACTTTATGAATAGACTCTAAAGTTTGTCATCAACTTGCGGAAGGACGTCAGATCTAGGTTATAGGTATCAGGGATATTCTTTGATAATAAACAACGATGTGTTGAAAATGACATTCAACCACATGATTTAAATACATAAAACGAATACTTGTTGTTTTAAATGAAATGTTTTTTACTCCTTCGAGTGAGCACTGAAATGGTACGGCCATACCAACTTCAGTGTTCACGAGTTAATTGGTATTTCACTGAGGTATTTCACTGAGACAAACAGTTGTTAAATTAACAATTCTAATTCACTGAGATATCTCTATAATTCACTAAAATGCATTAAATGAAACAACAACAACAAATGAAAATGATGATATACTATTCAATTTATTTAGAAACCTAATGTAAAGCCTTTCGAAACGTTATCTTTTTGACGCATGGTTGTGTTTTATTAAAGATCAATGACAACTGCCGGTCAGTCAAACAGTTTAATTGGGTTCTACAAAGTAGTTATTCTGTACTGTGTACGTGCCTTGTTGAATACTTGAACTAAATCAAACCTACAGTCACTTTATTTGAAATATCTTCATTTAATGAAAAAATAAAATATTTGATCATTTTAAATTTGTGGTGATCAAACAATCTCTGTGTTCTTAATGACTTGGACAACGGTGACCATGTAATTTGCTCCGAAGTAGTTTTACAGACGTGCTTACTGGGATATGTCTCATTTACACGCATTTTCAGCATCTAACAGAGAATACTGAAATGTTGGTTCCAGTGAAATATCAATTTAGTTTCACTCATGAACTCTGAATTTGTTCTGCTCGCTTGTGACTTCTTCACTCGTGACCGTACCACTTCAGTTCTCACTCGATGGAATAAAAAATGGTATTTTACTGGAACCAACATTTTTTAAAACAAAACAATTACCAGTATAGTTTCACTATTTGTAATAATGAAATTATCACAAATAATTCACTGAAAAGTCTCTATGATTGATTAAAAGGCGTGGCGTTGGTCTGTCCGTGTTTCCCTTCATGCGTTTGTCCGTCTGTCCGTCCGGGAAATAAATAAATCTATTTTTAGCTAAATTTCGAAATAACCCGAGGGGTTTTATTAATTTATTAATCACTTACGAGTCCGTTTCTATGGTTATCCTAATTAGATGTTGCTTTTGCAATGACATCAAGTCGAGTCGGTGATTGAACTCTCGACC
Organism: Panopea generosa; assembly: GCA_029582155.1. Classification (NCBI taxonomy): domain Eukaryota; kingdom Metazoa; phylum Mollusca; class Bivalvia; order Adapedonta; family Hiatellidae; genus Panopea; species Panopea generosa. Next base: position 67,895,040 of record CM055903.1, on the reverse strand, counting down.
TCTGACTTGATTGTTATGGTAATCGAAATTTGCTACAAATGTTTATCGGCATATTATTGTAAACCTCACATCATCATTATGGTCTAAATCATCATCAACACCAACATTATAATGCCCATCTTACTGCTTATCAACATCATCATCATCAGCAGCTGCAGCATCGTCATAAGCATTTCTCAGTCCACCATGGAATACAGTTATTGAACCGCGCATATAATTATACATTTTTGTTCTTTGATTAAAATTCAATTGTCTTTAAGATTAAACAATCGCGATTTTATGTCCATTGATATGAAATGACTATTGGACAATCACCAACAACCCCTCATCTCCATGTCTTTCACGATCGCCCGATAATCCCGATGAACGACTCGATATAGGTGCGTGCTCAGTGTACCTTATGACGGTTATAAGGTTAAAATTAGTCAACCCGTACCGCAAAATATGCGGTTATAATTGCGGAATGAATTAAGTGATAAATCATAAAAAAGTGTTTTTGTTGATTGTGTGTGTTTATTTTTATACACAAAATTCAAATATATTAAGAGATTTAAAAACGCTTTGACAATTTTGTGGATTATCACATAAAGACGTACAGTAAGGTTCGTGGGGTATTTATATTCTATTTTATTAATATTTTCGTTTCACTTAATGAGAGTTTTAAGTTTAAAAAAAGCGGTTAATAAAGACATTTTAAATGTTATATAATTTCACGTGTATTTCTTCTGTCATAAATTTTTTATATTTCCTTCACTTGTTGCTGTTGTTGTTGGATTGTCTGCTGTATTTTAACTCGGATTTTTGAATTTGAAACACTAAATATGATTTTGTCGGAAGAATTTGAAATGGAATAGTTTTACCGACGAAAAAAAAGAGGAAAACAGCATCTGTTGTTAGTGACGAGTGTTATAAATTGTGTTGTTGGAAAAAGAGTGAATTATATATAATTTTATATGTGGCTTATTCGGTTTATTAGGTCGGTATACTTAATTACTTACAAACTCATTTAAAACTAAACCCACACCTGGTGCTAACGAACTCCTGAAAAAGTAGAAGAAGTAAAAGTGAGGAAATCATCTGCGATATTATTATACAATAACCTTGCATATTGCCTACGCTGTATTTGACTTTAGACTGGCCCGGCTGTAGCTCAGTCGGTAACGTGCATGACTGCCATTCTAGGGCTCGTGAGTTCGAATCTCCGCACGACTAAGTATGGTCATGGACTTTATTCTACAGTCATGGTCTCCCACCTTTCAATATATGTTGAAGTTAGATTTGTCTGCTGTGGTAGCTTAAATGCTAAAACGTCCGCATCGTCTGGGTACAGGTTCGATATGTTGGATTCGATTTCAAGCTGTCTTAAACAATGGCATAAAACCTACTGCTCTTAGTATTTATCTCAGAACTTGTGCAAATTTTAATATAAAAAAAATCGTCGATAAAACCAGAACTTAGCATCATTATGTGGATAAAATGTCTTGCTCAAGGACAGGACACGTGGCCCTGATCGGGGATTGAGCCGACTACCTCCGCTTAACTACTACACCATGTACTCTACTCTTGAATTTAGCAGTTATCCAAACATAGTACTAAAATGGCAAGTCCAAGTATCATGCCTCATATACGCTTCGTGGTACTCTCTGGCGGATTTAGAGGGGCATCAGACCCCACAACCTACCCCATTCTGGGGAAATAAAATAATACCTTATCTGTTTTCAGTGAGAATGATGCAACTGATATATATTGACTCCATCCCAGTATTGTGCAGGGCCCCCTTTGTGATTAAATGCATGTTTCCCCTTAAACATTGAATTAATCATAAGTGTTTAAGTAAGCATCTAAAATCCCCTTGTTCTGAACATTTTCAAAGTTCTATATATGGCTCGGATCGCTTCCCTTTACGGAATCTGGATCCGCCCGTAATATGTATGTGTGCCAGAGCTATACTGTTTGTAACAGACAGCGTCGAGATACCACTGGCATGGTGTATAGTAAATAACCGCACATGACCGTACAAAATATCGTTGCCCACAAAACAAATGAAACATTGCCAAACAAACACCGTGTTACACATGTAATGTAATATAGTAGCATAGAATAGTGACGTAATGTAACTGTTGACATGTTTCCTACAAATATAACTGTTTGTTGGTAAGGATAGGGAATAATGTAGAAAATGATAATATTTATGGTGGCGATCGCGATTGTGGTGACGATAATGATAATGTTGACTGTTGACGATGATGATTACGATGATGACTATGATGATGATGATGATGATGACTACGATGACTATGATGATGACTATGAAGATGTTATTGGTTCAGTTTAAACATATTTTATTTCAAATATTTTTTTGAAATGGGGTTGGGTCACAATGGTGAAAAGTTGAAACAACGATGGTGAAAATCCGACACAACGATGGTAAAAAGTCGAAATTATGATGGTGAAAAGTCGACACAACGATGGTGAAAAGTCGAAATTACATCGTTGTTTCAACTTTTTGCGATCGTTGTTTCGAATTTTCACCATCGTTGTTTCAACTTTTAACCGTCGTTATTTCGACTTTTGACAATTGCTGTTTCGACTTTTCACCATCATTGTTTCGACTTTTCACTATTGTTGTTATTAACATCAACAACGAAACTACTTTCACTATCGCTGTTTCGACTTTTCATCACCGTGGTTTCATTGTTTGCTTAATTTGATAAATATGTGGCGATGACGATACGGAACACCATAAAACAACAATTGTGTCTTAACCCGTAACTCCATAGGTACGCGTTTTCCCGCACCAATCACAGAAGGCCTTTGAAAACAGTGCAAAAAGAGTTCACTTCCTGCACTGTTTTCCACTCTGTCAGTTAATATAAACATAATTCACCCTTTGCTAATACGTGGTGAATTAATACTTTCAATTTGGAAGAGTCCAAGAAAATGATTATGGAGCAAAGGGTTGTCACTCATTATTCAACAGCCTATCTGTCCTAAAACACGGCCAACAAGTAAAGCCTCCGGTCCAGATGCTATCAACAGTTACATCTTACGTGAAGTAGCTAATGAATGACCGACGCTTTTATGCAACTAACTTCACGCTTGTCTGATCGGACGAGTTTTCAAGAAGTCTGGAAAGAAGCATTTGTATGCGGCGTTGTAAAAAATGAGAGCTTTCCTTGATAATTATCTATAGACTTACAGCAGAACTTCGTTGGCTCGAACACAGATAGCTGGAACACCGCACATGACTCGAAGCACTTATCTGGTCCCGGCCGAAATACTATTTAAATTCTATTATTCTACCTACAACGGCTAGAACACCGAGTCGAACTAGAAATTAGGTATAGCCAACATATTTACCTGTATTTTTACACTCTTCGTTCGAACTATTTTGTTCATTCCGGTCGGGTTCGATCCATCGAAGTTCTACTGTATTCATCTTTATATAGATATATTACGCAGCAGTTTTATGAATCTCTTTGCTTTAATTAGTAATAATGCAATTATCTAAAGCTTTATATTCCTTGTAGTGTTTCGTGTTTAATAAAATAAACATTAAAACATTCACAAAATATTTCTTACAGATCATGTCCTGTTAGTACGCTATTGAAACACACGATATGTTTTAAAATAGACATTTAACAATACAATGTGCAAAGTCATTCATATCATTATCAAGACTTTCCTTACTGCAGTAAAGTACAAAGTTAATGTTGATGGTAATGGTTGTCTCTACCTGTAAACAAGTCAATTATGTTATTGTAGGGATTTGCATTTTGAGCCAGTTAGTTATTTACGGATGTTGTCATAATCATTTGAATAGGTGACTTACGAAAGGTGATTATGCAGTATAACTTCGTTGGCTCGAACACGGACGGCTAGACAACCATTTAAAGCTCGAACCACTTATATAGTCCCGCCCGAAATCCTATTTCGATGTATATGCATGTACATATTTTGTATGATGTTAAACAATGCTTTGCTCGAACAATCCTTAGCTCGAACAATTTTGTCCAGTCCCGTCGGGTTCGAGCCATCCAAATTCTACTGTATATCATTTTTATGCTGATAGATAAAATGTACGAAAGACTGAATTATTTTCAAACATATTTTACTTTATTTCGTGATATCAATTTTATATCGTCATTTTTTTTTAATCTGGGTTTGTTCCTGGTGACTCGACCATCAACTAGTCAATTTATCTCTACAATATGTTCAGTAAAGCTAGCGACGAAGATAAATAAGAAAAGGTTTAATTCTTTGACATAAGTAACGCTTTTGATGTAGTTTGGCACAAAGGCCAATTAAAAAGAGAAGGGTTATCGAATCATATTTTAAATTTACTTAAACTGAATGGGAAAATCTAGTAACTCGAAGACCAAAGCACAAACCAAATTACTCCTTCTAGCTTATCCGTATTATTACCACCACAAACAGGTGAACATTCCCTGTATAATCTCAGAAATAGTGGAAACCTGCAACTCGCGATCAGCCCTAAGCTATAGTTCATTCGTACCATCAGGACATCCAGTTTCTTTCTATGATTGTAAGCACGCGGGGTCGGTTTCACTATTAACATCTTAAGATGATATTTTTCTCAACTCAAAATTCTCAATATCTTTAAATTACTGCTTTTACTCATCACACGTTAAGTGACCAAGCTTACTTGAAGTTATACATCTTTACTGACTCGTACAAGATACTATGATAAAAAATATGTAAAAGAAGTTTAAAAAACTGAGTTGAGGAAAATCTCGAGTTGAGATGTTTAGTGAAGCTGGGGCCAACTACATAAAATCTTTTCAAAACATCTTTTGACAGGTACAAGAAAATGCCAGGCCATACATATTCGGTTTCGTACGAATTGTTATTTACACTTACACACTATTTGTTTTAAAACATATTGAAAATTCTCCACTTTTTATATGTGGAGCAATTGAAAGTTGTTCGTCTATCCTATTTATCCCTTAACTCCATAGATACGCGTTTTCCAGCACCAATCACTGAAGGCCTTTGAAAACAGTGCAGGAAGAGTTCAGATTGCTCGTGATGAGCAATCTGAACACTTCCTGCACTGTTTTCCACTCTGTCAGTTAATATAAGCATAATTCACCCAATATTTCAAAAGCCTTCTATGTTAGGTGTCCAAAGGCGTCTATATTAGGAGTGTCCAAAGGCGTCTATATTAGAGGTGTCCAAAGGCGTCTATTTGAAGAAAAGGGTTAACATACCGGACGGACTACATTTCTCATATCAGTTCCATGCTGTAAAACGAATAAACTGAATTATTTTTAAAGATCCCTTTTTAATAAATAAATTTCATAACTATAGCCTTTATGTAAGATTAGATTTCTAATTTAAAACTTAAATTATAACTACATACATGTATAATTTCCCCAGAGAGCTGTGATTATCATATGTGTCAAAGTTAATCTTTGCCACCCTTACTACATGAATAATTCTATAAACTACTGCAGATAGAAACTTTATATCAATTATTTACTTATCTTCTTTGCTATGCATATTGTGGAATATTTCGTACATACATATATTTAAACACCAATCAAATGTACAGTTAAAACCTATGTCTATATGTAGAACCTGATATCTCTCGAATCAGGTATGTTAACCCCCAGTGAAATAGCAGGGAACTCCGTGTCTGTCCCACAATTCATAGCTTTTGAACGTTTACTAAACTGTGACGTCGTTCAAACTTTCCCTGAAGCAACTGACCAATCAAAGTGCTTCTTACAATATTGCTTTCTAACCCACGGAAAATATGCTCGCCACCAATCTAAATCACAGGATTGCCCGGGTGTATTTCACTGCAGAGATACATATTAGCAATTGACCTTTGATCCCCATCACGGCCGTTTCCTTCTGTTATTTGAATACTGGTATAAGGAATAATATCTAAACATTCCTACTAAACATTCTAACCTGACACCGGAGCCTTTCACAACAGTTACAACCTGGAGGAGAAACATTCATTTGACCTTTGAATCATACTCGGCTGGGGTGGGTCCTCCGTGGCCGAATGGTCTAAGGCGCTGTCTCAAGATCACTTACCTCTCACCGCTATGGTCGTAGGTTCGAGTCCCGCTCGCTCCAAAAACTTTATGTGAGAAAGTTTCCAGTTACTTGCGGAAGGACGGTGGTTCTACTCAGTCTGACTCAGTCTGAAGTCTTCCTCCACCAGTAAAACTGGATATGCCATATATAACCTGAAATGTGTTGAAAATGACGTTAAACCCCATTCCAAAAAAATATTCGGCTGGGGCATATAGTATACTTAGAACAATGTTACTAACGTGCAGCTTCCTCGCGTGTAGCACAACATGCACATGTATATATAGTTATTGGACTGCCTGACCCGGTGTCAGTATGATTACCACTGGGTGGGGCATTATGCCATGTGTCTGAGGCATGGTACTCCAATGTGGCAGCACGTAGAAATCTCAAACAGATACCGCAGTGTGAATACTTTAACAACTTGTTGAAACCAATCCAGCAAAGCAGTCACACACACTGAGAACAGTGTAAACCATTAGAAAACACTTAGCATAAGATAAGTACGTCAACCTGGTGACACTCTTAAACACTCGGAAGATTTACAATTACAAATATCTCACTCACATATAATGCCTGTATTTTATTGTTGCACGACAACCCCAGATTAGACGACAAATTTGTATCGACACGGTACTGGTACGGGGATCAAACGTTTATTCAAAACATTCTCCGCTAGTAATTGTCCTTTAAGAAGCCTCACACCTTCAACTCAGATATATTTTATATTTTTATATGTCGCCATTTTACGTGGATTTTGTTCAATAAATCACATACTGTGTTCAATATAACATAATAACTAACGGGAGAAATACCGGAAAGGGATCGAGGCATGTATTCTAAATACTGATATCTATTGAAGAAAGTGAAGATCTTCATTTAACCTAAATGTATATACATATACTCCGCGGCCAAAATCTAGGATCGGAGGGTCATGGGTTCGATTCTCTGCCACGGCTACGTGTAGTGTCGTTGGGCAAGACACTTTTCCACGTATTCTAAGTACTAGTTCTACCCAAAAAGACTCCAAGCGTGATTTGAGTGAGATGTGATTACTTGCTTCACAATCGAAGTTAAATAAATATGTTAAAAAAAAACATGAATTGTTTAGAAGATTTTTTATATAGTAAGGACCAAAAATTATAATAGTTATACAATAAAGACAAAACTTGCGCAATCAGTGAACCATTTCAAAACTTTGTATTTTCAAGACCAATAATATCTAGTCCATAAATTACTCTGAAATAATTACTGTTGATATTAAACACATTGTAATAAACACATTTATAATTCATATTCTTCTATCTATAAAATTAATGATGAAAAATTTCTTTATCATATACTGCTATTTTCATGTGACTGTTATTTAGCATTGATATAGATATTGTATATATATATTAGGGCTTCATTGAAGATTGACTTGTTCCAATGAGATATTTCGTTAAATAAAGTCACAACTTTTTTCTGGCCTTCTAAAATGACATTCTTAAAACATAATTTTTTCTGGCCTTCTCAAATTATATCCGTAAAACATATACGACTATAACTTGTGAAGAAGTACCAAGCTACCTCGAAGAGGAGTGTAAAACCATGCTGTATGTTACAATAAATTGTGTGGAAGCACCAACAAATCACATATCTATAGATATGAAAGAAAATAAAAACACAGACTATTTATGTGTATAAACTGGCATTGTAAAATAGTAATAAAACGCCGAAGTAATAAATATTGCTTGTACTACTTACTCACCTTCTAATGGGGATTTTATTGCTTATTTCAACGAACGACTTTGGAAGCACATTAGTGAAAATGTTGCTATGTATGTGTTCCACAACTCATAATAATATATTATCATATCATATTATTGTTATTATCATTAATAATAAGTAGTAGTAGTAGTAGCAGCAGCAGCAGAAGTAGTAGTAGTAGTGGTAGTATTTTTATTTATTTTATTTCATCTTATTCATTCGATTCGCTATATAATAAAACGAACAGTAATGCGATGTTTAAGATATATTTCCAAACTAGCGTGACGGTACGCGGGCTGAAGTTAGATTTCCGTGTTTCGTGTTTTGTTATTAAAGAGTCACACGTTTGTGTCTATAAATGTAAATTACGACACGGCTATCGGCCAGCAGTATCCAAATCTGATCGAGAATTTCTAAAATTCGATTGAAACGTTTGTAAATGTTATAAAATATGTAAAAGAAAGTTACAATGTATGGGAAAAAATGTATATTACGCCAATTTCACTTTTTACAATAAATTTTAGTTTATGTGTTTTAAGGTATATATGTAGATTAAAATATTTATAAGTTCCAGTATATATAACCATTTAATGTTTTTCTTAAACTACTAAGTTTAAATTTATACATTTTTTACTACATTGTTAAATGATACTTAATTTATGGACATGTCAAATACCGCGATGATTAACTCTTAAATAATAGTATAACTACTAAATATGCTACTAGTGATCCTTCCCGGCGGCGATGAGAAATCTTGAACAGTTGAAGAGGGAAAAAAGCTAAAAGGGTAGTCGAAATAAGAACATAATAAACTGTACCGAATAAGGCTTTTTGATAGCATATCCTAATCGCCACTTATCCCTTTTCAGGTCTGGTATACCCCAATAAAAAAGCAAGGAATTCAATGCCTGCCCCACAATTCGTAGTACTTTAATGCTAGACTTAGAACGGACCCAGCAGTCTCCGCTTGGTTACTTGGCAATCAATTACGGTCAATTTCTAATTATTCAATTTAATTTATTATCGATTTTGGCCGTTCTCATGGTTCTAACTACGGCGTTTGCTTCGTCAAATTTATTTTACTTCAATTGTGAAACTAGTTATTACAGCTTGTACAAATCACGCCCGAAGTCCTCATGGGTAGACCAAGCTTATATGGAAACAAGTGTCTTGCTCAAGGACACCACACATAGCCGTGGCGTAAGATCGAACCCACGACCTTCCGATCACGCGACCCGGATGTTCTACCACTGAACCACGCGTAAATGCGGGGGATAAAGTATTAATGATAACGCCTTTTTCAAAGCCGATGCAATATTCGATATTTTAATCAGAGTGATATAAAAATTCTTAATCATTGAATCCTTCATCCTTCACATGATAAAGAAACTACTTTTAACATGTGTTAAAAACAAAATGCAAATAAAAAAAGTGGAAATTATGAGCGTCAACCGTGATATCCGACACTATTTCTTCTTAAGATTGCAAAATGCATGCTTTTGACATTAAATAATTCCCATTTATGGCCTATAGAAATTGTGATATAATCATAGCAATTTAAACGGTGCATTTTAAACATCTAAACCTTTTTAAGTGTATTTGAAAACTAATTGAATCATTCATTTACTTAGTAATTATGCGAAAGTCATAAAATGTGTTTATTAAAGATAGGTGTTTTTTGAAAACAGGAACGGGCTGTATACAGAAAAAATATTGTAAATGAAGTAAGCAAATAGAATATTAATTAAATGTACAAATGTCGTGTAAGGTTGCAGTTTGTCTGCTCAACGCCCTTTTCAAAATCTAGGACTATAAACTGTTAGTGCAAAGTACTCGGACGCCCTTCAAACGGAAAGAGGGTCGTATTTCAACGGACTCTATATCGTGCTTAAAGTTCAGTATATTTGATTTATAACTATTAATAAACTCTGATCAGTCTGACGATTGTTTTGGTGAAAGTTTACTTTTTAAGATAGTTGGCTATTTGCAAGCCGGACGTGTTCTATTTTAAGACTTCCCTCTTTAAAATACTCTCACCACTATTATCTCCCTTGAGTACACCGGACCTACGGATGAAGGAGATAGAAATAAAACTTAAGTTCTTTTTTCTTCTTCTTTTTTCAGGGCTTTGTACTGTAGTGATTTATTTTTTCCTAACAAGAGTTAAATGGTCAGTATTTAAGAAATCACCACTGAAAATTTAATGCTGATACCAGCTTTCTGGACAATTCTGTGTCATTTCAGAATTGCTGGTTCGAACCACATGGTGGGCGAATTGTTGACATATAATTACTTTGGAAATTGATAGGTATCACAAAAGCATTGATTTTTTTAAAAAAAAATCTGGTCACGGTATGCTTTTTTCCCCTTTATAACTGCATATCTTGAACCAGTGAAGATTTGAACCCAGACACATGTTGCAGATTCTGTTTTTCTCACTGTGATTTGAACATAAATGTTACAATGGAGCTCTATGGGAAATGTAATAGTGGGGGTGATACGTAAACTATTTTGTTGCGGTGGTACAGTAGAGACATCGTCATTAATGTGCTAGACGCTAACCACAGATGCCGTGGGTTCAAATACCGAAAAAGACAGGGGGAAAATCCGAAATTGTGTGTGGTTAAAAGACATGTGTCACTCCTCTCCATTGAGTGCATACAAAATAGGAATAATACAAAAATAGAATTTAAATATTTTTAAATATGTTTATAATAAATCACGACGTTTAACTATAAACATTAATTGTAATTGTATGATGAGAATCTGTAAAAGTATAAATCAATAAAATTTCTTCTTCTATTTCTTTTTCCTATTAAATTTTCTTCATCTTTTTCTTTTTATTCAGCTTTTTCTTCTTCTTCTTCTTCTTCAGCTTCTTCTTCTTCATTAAATCTAAAGTAATGCTCATTATCTCATAAACAGAGTGCACTTAACCAACTGTGATTAAATAACAGTGTTGCTATGTAACATTTGGCAGTCTTATTACTTTAATCATCAAATGATTAAAATAGCTGTATATATTAACAGAACTGTACACTTGATGTGCAGACATTCAGTTTTTAATTCGTCGGTAAATACAATACAGTTTTCCCATTTAGATAATTTAGTTAGTTTTGTGAAGATCTGTTCAAACATTGTTGTATGAGCAACAGAGGCTACGTTGGAGATCAGTAATGGGTTCCCGATTCACATGTTGATATAAGTGAACGGGTAACAGGCACACCGGTCGTGCCGTAAATGTAACGAAAACAGTTTTCAAGTATTGTCGCGTATGTGTGATAATATTTATATTAGATTTAACAGCGTTTGCAAGTTATGCATGGGTCGCCCGGTGGGGTACGCAATTTACTGGGGTTTGCAAATACACGGATCTGCCAAAATCGTGGGTTTTCGAAACAATTAAAAATGGTACTTAGATTTGTATCAGTGGTGTACATATGAAATATTCATTAATGCAGTATTCGATCATTAAAATGTAGTGTAAATATGCTATGTGTGAAGCAGCAGTTAAAAGTTAATTCGATATTCTGTTTTTCGTCTGTCGAAGTTACACACTCTTTAATTTTGGACAACGGTTAGTTTTGAACTTGAAAGAGAAAGACGAAGCACAAATTATTAAGTTAACTTCAATCTGTCGCTTGAAGCGCGTGGTTTGTGTTGGAGTATCGTAGCACGTATTGGAGGGTCGTATTTTCAGTCCCCGTCTTTCTCGATACCGCCGCTTCCCGGCTTGGTTTGACTGGGCCGGGAAGTAATACTGACTGTTGATGAACCGAATGGGTCAATAAAAGAAGAACAATAGATCATATCTCAACTTTAACAAGTAAACAATATGAACAATTCACATTTGTGCATATATTTATTGTAGAAAGGCGTATAATTATATTAATAGAAAAAAAGCTAGGAAATGTTTACATAATACAGATGTCTCAAACAAAATGATAACAGCTATTAAGTCTTTATACTCATATGTCTCTGCAAGTGTTAAAAATGCGTTTGCCACTGGTTGTTTCATGAATGTTGGTTAAGCTTTGAAACAAAACTGTTCTCTTTTCCCTCCTCTTTCCAACCTATTTATCAATTACCCTGTATTAACACTTAATCCACTGTCTATTTACAATGAACGTGATTCCTTTAGTCTATATATAGAACATATCCCAAATCAGGTCTATTAACCGCCAATGAAAACCTGACTCACAATTCAAACTTTCCGTGAAGCTACTGACCAACCAATGTGCTCAAAGGTGCTGCCATTTGCCGGACCCAGTCGTTCATTGTACAGACAATAGTTCCTTACTTTTATCAAGGACTTATATAGTCCTTGCTTTTATATGCTGGTGACATTTTTTTATTTACTGATATCATAAACCATCTAGAAGTTGTGTTAAATTAACTAAAAGGACAGTTTAGTAATTAGACGGCGAAGTAATAATAATACACGTATGTCTGTTATTAATCATGAGGAAAAAATGGTGTTGTTTATTTTAGGACAAACGCTATACCAAGAAGCGAGTGTATTTTACAGTCGGAAGTGATGTTATAAATGAAGTAGATATATATGTTTACATAATTATGATCATTTAGATTATGATAAATTGACTATTTCATTTTACAAAGTGCTAGTCGTGCATTGGGTTCAATCATTGCTAAATATAAAAGTATGGACGCTGTGCCCCATGACCTTTTTATAAAACTGTTTTTGTTTCTTATGGTTGGCAAGTTATTTCGTATATACGTATTCTTTATAGAATGGCCTGGTTATTTGTTAAATGTAAAACTTGCTGAATATCATGTAACTGCTGTGTATTAACCATAATGCGACTTATAAACAACAATAACGTGTGTGCTGTTGTATACTACACAAAACTGTCAAGAGAATGGTTATTGTACTATAATCGGATATATGCGACTTTAACATGGTTCTGTTCGTTATACCTGTCACACCCCTGTTGCGTAATCTTACCGGATCAGTTAAAGGTACACAATCTACATTGTGTCAATAGAATAGAAACTACCACGCTCTGACAGGATCGGACGAAAAAGAAGCATGAAGAGTTATAGTGGATAGTTTCCGTTTGTTTTAGGTTTCACAACATTCGTTCATTCTTAATTAGTTTTCGAAAAATAAAATATTTTAATACACAATAGTTCAATTTTATCTAAAATTTATTAAAGTGGTACATGGATGGTCGATTGTCAAATATTTGATATCCATAAAACAGATGCATACATGTATACACGTTGCTCGTATTCATTAATTAACAGATATGAATTACTAAAGAAAATTGTTATATATATACTTTTCAAAATAATTTACTTTATTATTTTACATCGATTGTGAAACAAGCGCTTATACTGGACGTCTTCCTGGTTAGAACCAGGGCTAAAGTTAATTATGTATTATTATCATGTTTCAAAATATCCATTGTCAACGCATGTAATGCACAGACCGTGATTGGATTGCTAGAAAAACAAACGCATTTTAAAAAAGGAGGGTAAATAAAAAAAATATTGAATATTGTAAAAACGAAAACAGACATTTAAGATCAATATTTATGGACTATGCAGAAGTTACGTGGAATTATTTTCTTTACCATACGCTTGGTACTGAGAAAGTGAAAGTTTTATTTGGAAATAGTACGGGTGAGTAGGTCACGATTGTTGTTTTTTCTTCTCATATTTGGTACACATATACATTTTGATAGTTTGTGATAAATATTCTTATTGAAAAAAAAATATATACTAGTACTAGTTATTTTAATCAAGGTATTATATAGAAAAGGAAAGGCAACTGATTTATATTTTTGTAAGCGCTCGCGTATTCACGCAAAATTTCGCAATATCTCGTTTTCAATTATCTTAACTTCCATTCATCTCGGGAACATAAATCAAAATTTTTACATTGCAGAATGAAATTCTCACCAAAACAATACTATTCCTAGCAGTTTGTGTTTAAAATTGTTGAAGTATTTCTGATTTCAAAATGTGTACAATGCAGCAAAAATAACCACAAATTACAGGACAAACAAAATATCTTTAATTCAAGATCATTTTTCGCGAAACATTTTAAATCATCTAAGCTTACATACGATTTACATTTTATATACAAGAAATCAGTTGCCTGTAAAATAATAATGATTATTTGCCAATAAAATGCAGTACGATTCGGATGATCTTGTGGTGTCAGTACAGCACAGGAGTGGCCTTTGTTTTGTAGAAAGAGCACGATCTTACCACATGCGTGCGTATTTGCGTGTGTCGTGTATATAAGTATACCAGAACTACATGTTACAGTCGGTCTGTGTTTGATATTCATACTAAAAGTGGGGTGCATGCGTACGTGCGTGTGTCTGTGTGTGTCGCGTGTCACAATCTCCTGGAATTTCTTTGTCCTCATACAGATTGAAGCTGGTTGATTGTTTAGAATGCGTTTTCTTTTCACCTCTGACCTGCTAGCTCTGATGCATGTTGCAGTCGGTCTGAGGAAAAAAGGTTAAAATTGATTGTCTGCGTGTCTGCGTGTCTGCGTGTCTGCGTGTGCCTTATATCTCATTATACACGGTTTATGTCTGCTCTGATACAATGTAAAGTAAGGCACAAGTTGATGTTGAACGTGTGCTCTATACCTCATTGTACTTGTCCTGCAATACTGTCTCACATGGAGAGATTTGTATATTGTGTGCGTGGGAGGATTATTTTGCCGTTGCGTCCGTTCTATTGGTGGAAGAATACCTCAGATTTATATAAACGGTGGAGACCTTGGCTCAGTGGTAGAGCATCGGATCCAAGACCGGGGTCATTGGGTCGATCCTCCGCCACGACCATGTGTTATGTTGAGCAAGACATTTTATCACGCAAATGCTTACTACCGGTTCTACTCAGGAAGACTATGAGCGTGATTTGTCTGAGTTGTAAGAACTTTTTCACAATCGATGTAAAATAAATAACTTGTGAGAACTTGTAAGATGTGTATACATAAATGTAAGAAGAACCATCACCGTTCTGCGAAGTTCTTATAAACTTGTTGGCATCACAAAAATGTCTAATCCTAAATGGACGCGAAACCACGACTTCAGCAGTTAGAGTTTAAGATATTCTTGAGACAGCATCTACTACATCTCGATCATGGAGGACCTCAGTGCAGATTATTTAATAGTCGTTAAAACTTAGTATTTAAAACAATACTATTGCCTACACCCATCATTATCTATAAAAAAACAAATTGTGTTTACTTATTTTGAAGTCACTGACTAATTAGTGTTTTAGGTAATTAAGAAAAGAAAATATCTAATCGGCACCTAGTTTCAAAATTATCATTACGCGTATACGACGTAATCGAAACAATCTTGGTAACATACACTGCCGTCTTTTCATGACATACGACTAGGTTCCAAGATTGCACGCGTTCGTGGCATTGGGCATGTATTTATTTATTTCATAAAATCAGATAATAACAAATTAGCAAGACACGCATTTAAGCATGCACATTTTAGCACGTTTTTTTACTTACTTAAATTTTGCACGAATTAACATCAGTTGTCCAGTCGTCTCCTGTAATATTGTCTTTTTTTTTTAAAAAGAAAAACAAAATTCCAACCATGTTTTCATGTTAGTGTGGTTTCTACACAAACATTCTGTACCACGGGTGACTGTACACGAGTACACTGATTTTCTTTTGTCAAGTAGATTAATTAAGCTGTGTAATAATGCTTATGTTAATAATGGTGATATTGATAATGCAAATGATGGCGGTAATGATAATGCTTATAATGGTGATAATGGTAATGTTTATGATGGTGATAACGATAATGGTAGTGCTAATGATGGTGATAATGATAATGCTAATGATGATGATAATGATAGCACTAATGATGGTAATAATAGCAATGGTAATGATGATGATAATGATAGTGTTAGTGATGGTGATAATGGTAATGCTAATGATGATGATAATGATAGTGCTAATGCTGGTGATAATGGTAATGATATTGATAATGATAATGATAGTGCTAATGATATTGCTAATGATGGTGATAACGATAATGCTAATAATGATGATAATTGCTGATGTTAATGATGGTGATAATGGTAATTATAATGATACCGATAATACCAATGACGGTGATAATGGTAATAATGATTACGATATAATGCTAATGATGGTGATAATTCTAATGATGATGATACTGATAATGCTATAAATGGTGATAGTGATACTGTTAATGATGATGATAATGCTAATGATGATGATAATGCTAAATATGATTATAATGATAATGATGATGATAAAGCTAAAGATGATTAAAATGCTAATGATGGTGATAATGATAGATAACACTATATAACTGTAATGACATATGAACGTCAAAAAGAAGAAAATAAGAAAAAACAATTAAGAAATATATGAATTAACAAAATGTTTACAACTTTGAAACAATTTGCCGTATCACAATACTTGATAAGAATATAGAAAAGACTATTACTTGAATATTTTCTAAAATTAACTTTTCATAATTACTAAAACAAACTAAAAAACACATGTTAAATAACGTTTAATAGGATCAAGCACTAATGATTTGAACAAAACAAAATACGATATGGTGGTTTAGGTAGTCTTCCGTGAAGTGCATTTAAATAAAACGTAAACTTTAATCGTAATGTTTTATTGTGAGTTTTAAAAAAATTCAAATATTGAAATAGATTTGCACTACAACTTTTAACCTTTCAAGTGCAGTGATGCCACGGATTGTTGTTGATCTTCGGCTCTTGGTTTTTGAAAAACGTTTCTGTAAATGTATATTGATCTTAGTTGATATGTGATTAAAGTTGGGCAAACAGTCAAACTACGGTGGAATACGCCACTCAGATAGATTCTTAATTGAGAACTTGAAGTCACGTTGTTAATAAGGATATTCAAACTGGGCTAATTAATTTGTTTGATTATTAATTAATATTTTGGAATATATAGTTCGCTCTATCTGATAAGTGACATAACATTGGCAACTTACAAGTATTATGTATGAGCCAGACCCGATAAACTCAGTCGGTTACGCGTCTGACTAGCAATCCAGGGGTCGTGAGTTCGAATCCTCGCCCAGCAACAATCTCCGTGATGATTGATATACGATATTGTGTCTCATTATCATTTCGTCTCTCACCACTGATTCAAGTGGAAAAGTTATCAGTTACTTGCGGAGATTGGGTGTGCTCGAGTACTGGTTAAACTTTCAGGATCCAAGGAAACATTGATTAGGTTAACTGATCGTCTGTTGACCCTCGATGGCATAAAATGACGCTAAATATTCAATCAATCAATAAAAGTATTATGCAGTACATATATAAACGTAAATAGACTTAATCATATATTCATAAGTTATGAATAATTATTATTTATGTAATGATTTTGCGAAGTAATAAAGAGACATTTCATTGATTTTTTTTCATATTACTGTTAAGAAAAATGAAATGACAAAGTGTACTTTCACTGCTTTCATTCATAAAAAAATAAAATGTTTGTTTCAGCGAATATCAATACTATTCTTTCGTGAACACTGAAATTGACAATGCACATCTGTCCTCGTCACTCGCGAACACTCTACTTCACTTTTCACAGTTTTCACTCGGATTTTTTTTCTATATCCAATGTATTACATAGATTTAATAGTTTATTTATGTCTCATTATATGTTCAATTTCACAATACTGTTTATAAAACAAATAACATATATGCCATTCTATATAAGAATTATAGGAGACGAACATAGAGAGGCAACTTTGGTGCCACTGTCATATAACTTATGATATCTAATCACCATACACAATCATTTAATATGGTTGCTTAAATACCAAAGTTATTAACTTACAAACAGTATTCAAATAATAATAATAATAATAATAATTATAATAATAATAATAATTATAATAATGTTAATAATGTAAATAATAATAATATTAGTAATATTAATAGAATCTGATAATAATAATGTTAATAATAATAATACTAATATATTCTTATAATAATAATAATAATAATAATAATAATAATAATAATAATAATAATAATAATATAATTATAATAATTATTATTGTTATAATAATGACGATGATGATGATAATAACAGTAACAAACAAATGACTATAATAAATAATCAGATTACGATGATGATGATGTTGAGGATGATGATGTGATCGACGATGATAGTGGTTGTTGTGTTGCTAAAAAGACATTGGACCCAAACTATTGTACCATACTTAACTCAAGAGTTCATGCTCAACTAAAAAACGAATGGACTCGTTGTTAGAACAAAGCAAATGTAAATATCTGTAAATGTCTGCCTCAAATCTCCATTAATACTGATTCCCGTATTTTTGTTTTTAAATGGATCCTGGAAATTGTCTGACAACGAATGTTATTTGACCATGAATTTTTTTAAACCTCGGGAACTTGAACATTTTGGTGCTGAGTGCCAAGCAAAGATGTCACCGGATGGATAAAGAACTTTATCTCTGTCACGGCCTCAACCATGATCCCCAGAAATCGCAGAAATTACCAATACACATTTTATTTTACAGGAACGGTACAAGACGCTTCTATCAGTGATGCAATGTCGGACGTTCCATAGATAGTGACGAAGAGAAATAAAAAATTGTTTTTTCCGTCATTCCTCCGTTTGGCGGACCATCCACGTTGTTTACTGTGACGACGCTCCCAGCTGTCCGTCCGTCTGTCTATTCATAAATGCCAGGAAATCAGAGATTAATGAATCACCATCCCCACCACAGTTTATATTTAGTTTCATCCATATTCATCTTTGTTGGATTAGTGCAATACAGTTATGGTGAGTATTATTCGTTATTACAGTTATGATGAGTATTAATAGTTATTACAGTTATGGTGAGTATTAAAAGTTGTTACAGTTATGGTGAGTATTATTCGTTATAACAGTTATGGTGATCATTATTCGTTATTACAGTTATGATGAGTATTATACGTTATTACAGTGATGGTGAGTATTAAAAGTTATTACAGTTATGGTGAGTATTATTCGTTATTACAGTTATGGTGAATATTATTTGTTATTAAAGTTATGGTGAGTATTATAAGTAATTACAGTTATGGTAAGTATTATTAGTTATTACAGTTATGGTGAGTATTATTAGTTATTACATTTATGGTGAGTATAATTAGCTATTAAAGTTTTGGTGAGTATTATAAGTTATTACAGTTATGATTAATATTATAAATTATAACAGTGATGGTGAGTATTAATAGTTATTACAGTTATGGTGAGTATTATAAGTTATAACAGTGATGGTGAGTATTATTCGTTATAACAGTTATGGTGAGTATTATTCGTTATAACAGTTATGGTGAGTATTAATAGTTATTACAGTTATGGTGAGTATTATAAGTTATTATAGTTATGATGAGTATTATTCGTTATTACAGTTATGGTGAATATTATTTGTTATTACAGTTATGGTGAGTATTATTCGTTATTACAGTTATGGTGAGTATTATTCGTTATTACAGTTATGGTGAATATTATTTGTTATTAAAGTTATGGTGAGTATTATAAGTAATTACAGTTATGGTAAGTATTATTAGTTATTACAGTTATGGTGAGTATTATTAGTTATTACATTTATGGTGAGTATAATTAGCTATTAAAGTTTTGGTGAGTATTATAAGTTATTACAGTTATGATTAATATTATAAATTATAACAGTGATGGTGAGTATTAATAGTTATTACAGTTATGGTGAGTATTATAAGTTATAACAGTGATGGTGAGTATTATTCGTTATAACAGTTATGGTGAATATTATTCGTTATTACAGTTATGGTGAGTATTATTCGTTATTACAGTTATGGTGAATATTATTTGTTATTAAAGTTATGGTGAGTATTATAAGTAATTACAGTTATGGTAAGTATTATTAGTTATTACAGTTATGGTGAGTATTATTAGTTATTACATTTATGGTGAGTATAATTAGCTATTAAAGTTTTGGTGAGTATTATAAGTTATTACAGTTATGATTAATATTATAAATTATAACAGTGATGGTGAGTATTAATAGTTATTACAGTTATGGTGAGTATTATAAGTTATAACAGTGATGGTGAGTATTATTCGTTATAACAGTGATGGTGAGTATTATTCGTTATAACAGTTATGGTGAGTATTATTCGTTATAACAGTTATGGTGAGTATTATTCGTTATAACAGTTATGGTGAGTATTAATAGTTATTACAGTTATGGTAAGTATTATAAGTTATTATAGTTATGATGAGTATTGTTCGTTATTACAGTTATGGTTAGTATTATAAGTTATTATAGTTATGGTGAGTATTATAAGTTAAAAGTTATGATGAGTATTATTCGTTATTACAGTTATGGTTAGTATTATAAGTTATTATAGTTATGGTGAGTATTATTCGTTATTACAGTTATGATGAGTATTAATAGTTATTACAGTTATGGTGAGTATTATTCGTTATAACAGTTATGGTGATCATTATTCGTTATTACAGTTATGATGAATATTATTCGTTATTACAGTGATGGTGAGTATTAAAAGTTATTACAGTTATGGTGAGTATTATTCGTTATAACAGTTATGGTGAGTATTATTCGTTATTACAGTTATGGTGAATATTATTTGTTATTATAGTTATGGTGAGTATTATAAGTAATTACAGTTATGGTAAGTATTATTAGTTATTACAGTTATGGTGAGTATTATTAGTTATTACATTTATGGTGAGTATAATTAGTTATTAAAGTTTTGGTGAGTATTATAAGTTATTACAGTTATGATCAATATTATAAATTATAACAGTGATGGTGAGTATTAATAGTTATTACAGTTATGGTGAGTATATAAGTTATAACAGTGATGGTGAGTATTATTCGTTATAACAGTTATGGTGAGTATTAATAGTTATTACAGTTATGGTAAGTATTATAAGTTATTATAGTTATGGTGAGTATTATAAGTTATAAGTTATGATGAGTATTATTTGTTATTACAGTTATGGTGAGTATTATAAGTTATTACAGTTATGGTGAGTATTATTCGTTATTACAGTGACGGTGAGTATTAAAAGTTATTACAGTTATGGTGAGTATTATTCGTTATTACAGTTATGGTGAGTATTATAAGTTATTACAATTATGGTGAATATTATAAGATATTACAATTATGATGAGTATTATTCGTTATAACAGTTATGGTGAGTATAAATAGTTATTACAGTTATGGTGAGTATTATTTGTTATTACAGTCATGGTGAGTATTAGTAGTTATTACAGTTATGGTAAGTATAAGTAGTTATTACAGTTTTGGTGAGTATTAATAGTTATTACAGTTATAATGAATATTATAAGTTATTACAGTTATGGTGAATACTGTAAGTTATTACAGTTATGCTGAGTATTATAAGTTATAACAGTTATGGTTATTATTATAAGTTATTACAGTTATGGTGAGTGTTATAAGTTATTGCAGTTATGGTGAGTATTATAAGTTATGGTGAGTATTCTAAGTTGTTACAGTTATGGTGAGTATTGTAAGTTATTACAGTTATGGTGAGTATTATAAGTTATTACAGTTATAGTGAGTATTAAACGTTATTACAGTTATGGTGAATATTATTAGTTTTTACAGTAATGGTGAGTATTACAAGTTGGTAAATGATGAATATTATTGGAGTTATGGTGAATATTATTAGTTATTACAGTTATGGTGAGTATTATTAATTATTATAGTTTTGGTGAATATTATTAGCCATTACAGTTATGGTGAGTATTATAAGTTATTATAGTTTTGGTTAGTATTATTGCAGTGATGGTGAGTATTATTAGTTATTATAGTTGCTCCTTTTGGAAGTCGAAGTTCGGTTTCTTTTTTCCCTGTAATGTAAGAAAAATGTTTTAACAATGAAAAACAGGATGTTGACCTGTTAACTCTTTTAAGAAAACATATTTACGATTTGCATTGTTTTGATCATCTCCATTCCTTAAAATCAAAAGTAAACACTGAATTATCAGTATTAGCCCTGTTATGGAAGGGATGCTCACCTCGTGTGCCACGAACTGGACCAGCATATACTTAACACTGTGGGACGAGGACAACACGAACAGGGTCAATATGACTTATTCCGGCGGTGTATTAATAAAAGTGTCATTACGGGTTTCACATAAGTCCACTAATTGACAATCATATATAGTACAAGAGTGTTATCGTGCTATGGAAAGGGGAATAACTATGTTTAATACATGTAGTAAAAAAACATATAATTTTGGCACAAGCGTGGTCATTTATGACAAAATATGCGTAAAATATATTATAATTTCATCAGTATTATTCATATGATAGGAAAATGTCAAAGAAAATATAAGTTTTTATGTTGAAATAGCTTTTACTAAGATTATGAGTAGTTTGTTCCGGTACTGACCTCGTATTTTGGATCATATATACAGAACGGTGTTCGGATGGTATAAACTTATAGTGGTGTGTTGTTTTTTTGGTCTTTAAATATTTTATTTCTTATCGTACATATACGAGGGAGTTCAGAAAGTACGTAGACTTTTGCTATAACTTTTTTTTATTTATCATTGTATTCTTATAATTCTCAGGGAGCTTGTGCCGCTATATATTTGCAGTAATTTTGCAAAAAAATTATTATTTTCCATCATTAGTTTATATTCTATAGTAACTATGGAAACGTCGATTTACGTAGTCGGTGCAGTTTCTTTTTTTATTCCACTTCTACAATTCAAACAAGCGCAGCGTTGCCAAAACGGGTTTTATTTTTATATAAAAAATATGAATGTGTGCTGTATCATATGCTTGTTTACATCCTTTCGAAAATGACACCACTAATGTGCATCTTAAAATGAAGTCAATATTATGATATTACGGTATGCCATTTTGTTTGAAACAAAATGACGTCGGGGCACTTGAAAATGGATTAGCATGCGGAATATCGCAGTTCCGTAAAGTTCTGCTCCATGTAAGATAATACACCTGCTCAAACAGGGGTGAAAAGTACATACGGTGAAATGTAATGTTTTAAGTATCATGTGTTGACGTATCATGCTAAATTTTCAAAATACGTCCAATTTACATTTATTTCAAATACAATAACACTACTGTGCATTGTATAATTGATATAAATAAGCTATGGCAAAAGTATACTTTCTGATCCCCCCTCGTATATACATATGAATAGCAACATATTATACATAACACAATAAGGAAGATTAGTGTGGATATTATACTAACATGTTAAGATATATATCTCTCTCTATACACACACACACACACACACACACACACACACACACACATACACACACACACACATATATATATATATATATATATATAAACACACACATATATATATATATATATATATATATATATATATATATATATTTAGGCTATGTTTATATATGTTGATAATATATATTGTAAGTGTTTTATAATAAAGAATTATCACAATGGGCTATATAAATATGAGATACCTGAGCATACCTCTATGTATTAACTGAGAAATAAGTTCGTGTATGTATACAGTAGATAAAGGAGAGTAGCTAAGACAACATACGTATGTATACCTGTGTTATATCAGAAATGGGTGTTGATCACAAAAAGTGTTCAGGATTTCTTAGCAAGTCTTTTTCTCTTGAACAGTCAACTTTTAATGTTTGTTTTATCTGGATGTTGGCATAATCTCAGCACAGGTGCACCGGGTATATATACGATCCTGACACTATCTTTGCTGTATTATATATTGTTTATAGGATTAAATTCATTTTTTTCTGGTTATCATGCATTTGTAAAGAATGTCGAATCACGCACAAATCAAATAAAGTCCAAAGGACTTTATGTCATGTTTGTCTCACGATCGTCTGTCAGATTTGTCTCACGATCGTTTGCTTCTGAACTTCAACTACATGTACATGTTTTTATTTAATTTTTTTCTGTTGAATAAATTGGTCTGTGGACATTTTTGTCAACGGCTAGCATTCACGTTCGTTAAACATTGTGTTCAATTGTACAAAATACATCTCAAATCTGAACATTTTATGACCTAATTCATTGTTTCTGGTCTAATTTTGGCGCCCGGTTAAATTGCTGAACCAAAGATATCTATAAAACAATAAACCAAAGAAAACAGCTAGGACTAGATCTAACATATTTTTGTTGTATTTTCTTACCAAAATAAGTGTGGAACCGTTGTGCACGTCATTTAAGTTCGTATATTGTTAAACCAACCATCAGAATGTCGATGTTTCTTTGTTTACGCGAGAAACGTAAAAGTAGTCCGGCTCCAGGGTTTTATCGAAAAAATAAAAGACTTTAAAAAATTGACGTTGTCCAATGAAAATGCTTTAAACACATATATGATAATGAGATTGGAATTATATTGAAATAACACTATATCTTCCTTTGTGCCAATACAGGAGCTACGCCGGTGTTCTCAAACCCAGCTGCAGACGGTTCTGGCGAGGTATCCATCGCTGAAGACACGGCTGTGACAACAGCGATTTTGAGCGGAATTGCTGCCACCGACTCCGATAGCGGGACTCTAACATACAGTATTATATCCCAATCACCTACGACTCCAGTAAAATTTATTCTTATTGGGACCAGCACTATAAACACTCTTGAAACATTTGATTATGAAGTTGCCACCGACAGATCTTATGTGCTAACTATACAGTGAGAAACGTTTGTTATATTCATATTTGGTTTAACCCTTTACTCCATAGATACGCGTTTTCCCGCACCAATCACCGAAGGCCTTTGAAAACAGTGCAGGAAGAGTTCAAATTGCTCGTAACGAGCAATCTTAACACTTCTTGCACTGTTTTCCACACTGTTAGTTAATATAAACATAATTCACCCAATAATTCAAAATCCTTCTAAATTAGGTGTCCAAAGGTGTCTATATTAGAGGTGTCCAAAGGCGTCTATATTAGAGGTGTCCAAAGGCGTCTATATTAGGTGTCCAAAGGCATGTATATTAGAGGTGTCCAAAGGCGTCTATATAAGGTGTCCAAAGGCGTCTATATTAGAGGTGTCCAAAGGCATCTATATTAGAGGTGTCCAAAGGCGTCTATATTAGAGGTGTCCAAATGCGTCTATATGAAGTAAAGGGCTAATTAGACATAAGTATTTTATTTCCAGTATTTACAAATTAACACGTATACAGTATTCAAAATATTATGTATCAGATCGGAAGAATATCAGTCTGATAGAGTTCTTCATAAACTTCATAGTTCAGATAGGCCCATTATCATACTCGTGTAATACCTCGTATGGACGGTTCCCGGTACAAGGACACGGCATTTCGCCTTCATGAACACAATGTATTGCTGTTCAAGATACTGCTGTGTAATATTGCCCACGTCACACTCCAGTTGACCAACATTCTGTTGTTGGGGCAGTTGTTTTGGCCTCAGGAAGGGGGACATACGAGGTATTGAAACTTGAAATCGGAAATGACCGAGTGATGTTTCGATTCGTAGTCGGAGCCGGAAAGTAGTTCGGCATTTTACGTACGAGAGCCATCGAGAAGCGACATTACGCATGGTTGACAATGGTGGATCTACTCTTAAAAAAACGCCCCCAGTCCCATATTTTATTAAAATCCACTATGTTTCTACTGAAAAACATGTTTCCGTTCTGTTTATGTGTTACGCCTCCTTATTCCGCTCCATCTAAACTGAAATCCTGGATCCGCCCCTGGTTCAAATAAATATAGTATAAAAATCTATTACACTCTTGTACCGTAAAATTATATGATAATACATTATATATTATGTATATAATCAAATACAATTACATGTATAGTTAATTGGTCCAGCAACTCGTATATGTGCAATGAAATCTTAAACCGATTGAAGCAAGATATGTTTTAATATCGATAAGATGTCTTTGTTTGTTTGTTTGCAATGATTAATATTGTAATAAGTTTAAACTTTTTTATTTTACTTCCATTGTGGAACAAGTTCTTGCAACTTAGGCAAATCACGCTAGAAGGCTTCCTGGTTAAAACCAGTACTAAGCATCTAAGCATACTAAGGACCCCACAGATTGCCGTAGCAGAGGATCGAACCCACGACCCACCAATCATGGGTTCGGTGCTCTACCGCTAGACCGCACGCTCCACGCGATTAATATAACAAATGGCCGATTCGAAACCTTGTACAGTGTATTTATAAGTCCTTGGTATAAATAACCAAGATGTTATGACGCACAACATGCTTGATACCACTGCGAACATTTGCCGGAATATTCTATGAATTGATAGGAACTTTATAAGATTATTTTCGTTTCAATTGGCACCTTTTGGTATTTATAAACGTGTTTTGAAATATGTTACTTGCATAGTCTATCCCAAAAGAAAATGATATACATGTATCAAATTATGTTCGGTAACAAGACAGTTTTCGCACTTTTAAAACACTCGTGCAAATGTTTACACAGAAAAACCCTTGTATTTCCCGAATGATAAAAAAAAAAACGTCTACAGTCTGCATAGATTCGGTTGCTGCCGAGTGATCAGAAATGATACGACATCATCTTGCTCAACTCAGACTTTCAAAAAATTATCGACAATAGTTAAAAAAAGATAGTTTTCTTACCGCTGATCGCGAATCCCACCGCCATTCAACGTTACCCCACTGTCACCCAACGTTATCTCCACCGCCTCCACCGGAAACGTTTGGACACGGTGTACTATGAACTAAAAACTTGTTTTTATTTCAGGGCTGTAACAGATTCTGGAGTAGTCGGTGCTACGTCCAGTGTTGCATATACAGTTAAAATTACAGACGTTAACGACGAGACGCCGACAATCGGAGGTACATTTACGGGGACAATAACTGAGGAACAGCCAGTCGGTACTTCCATACCAATAAGCTTCACAGTAACAGATGCTGACGCAGGAGACGTACTTTCATATCTCCTCACAGGTATCTACGTCCTTGGTTACACCAGTAACTTAATTGTTTATATGTTTCTGGTTACATGTATTATATTTTATAAAACAGATTGTACATATATCAAAACAGCTTACTGCATTGTTCAGTTATTCCCCTTGAACAAACAACGAAATGAGGGCATTAGATACGTCTCATTAGTGAATTCACTCCATTTACATTTATGTTCTGCAGTAGTAAGGCAGCAAATACGTGGTATGTGGATGTTGGTGATTTTAAATACTTGTCAAGCGCTGCACTTAATTAAGGTGTAAGCCCATGATTGATTTTTGTTTTTATTTCTATAGGCCAAGTGAATGAAACATTTTAAAGATTGTCATTCATTGAAAGACAAAAATCACAGAAGGGGAAATTGCATTTTATTTTTTGTTGATATCTGGAGTGCCAAAACGTCATTAGAAAAAAGGGGTATTGTTTTAAAAAATGAAAACTTGACTTGTTAGTTGAGACAGATGATGTGGGTGAGATGTTCTTTAGAGTTTCTTGTTGCTTTTTAGTCATGAGGAAGTGTGTCACTTTCATTGTAAACAGTCCATTATGTAGTTTGATTGATTGAATATTTAGCGTAATTTTATGCCAGCAAGGGATAACAGACGATCAGTTAACCTAATCACTGTTTCCTGGGATCCTGGAAAGTTAACCAGCACTCGAGCACACCCCATCTTCGCAAGTAACTGATAACTTTCTGGTTTGAATCAGCAGTGACAGACAAATGTCATATATCAACCATCACGGAGATTTTGGCCAGGCAGGGATTCAAACTTACAACCCCTGAATTGATAGTCAAAAATCGCTGATGACTGAGTTTAGTGGGCCTGGCAGAAGTTTGAAGAAACGCCTCTAGCTTGACTGGTACATCTTGTTCTAGAGGTGCAGGGTTTTCATTTTTAACCGATCGCCAATTGAAATCATTGGTTAAAATCAGGTTTGGATGGGTTGTTTTTCCAGAAACATCGAAGATTTGCCCCCTTGACCCCCGGCCTGATCTGTTGTTTTTCTCTTTCAATCTGTCGTTTGATTTTAAAATGAAAACCCTGGAGTTGACTATCGTAAGTTTTCTTGCATTTCCCCAACATATTTAGTGCGACATAGTGCACATCTTCAAGGAGCCTTTTGAATACTTTTTATTTTGTGTCTCCCAAGATCATTTTTTTAATTTATATTTATTAATTTATTAAATAATTAATTATTATCATCATAATTTAAAAATATCAATTAATTAAATATTTTTTATTCCTTTCAGACACTTCTGGAAACTTTCAGATAGATTCTGGCACAGGTGCCATCAGCACAAGACAAGTTATAGACTATGATGGTGCCGCAACTACCACTTTCAGCGTGACGCTCACTGTCAAAGACTCAGCTAGTCCTACTCCAAATTCTGCCACACAAGCACTCACCATTACATTGACTGCCTCTAACGACAACTCGCCTGTGTTCTCCCCCAACATATACTCTGTGTCTATCCCTGAAAACTCAATCACAGGTAAATTAGAACAGTGTTACTGAGTTTTTAATAAGGTCTGACAACTGGCGTAATTATTCAGTTATTTTCAGCTGACTATTTTTAATCTGTTTTTTATTTTTTAACCACTATCTCAAAATCTTTTGATGGAAATTATCTGTTTTCTACAGTTTCCTGTTCATATGAAAATGTTTAGAAAAAACACAAGTGTCTTAAATGTTGCAGGGAGTTTTATTATACATGTATGTGAAACTTCAATGAATTTTCAAGAGTCTATTGATCCTTAACAATGGCGGGACTCCTGCAGGGGGTAGGAGTGAGAAGGGAGTGTGTTTGGGGGTTGGGGGTGGGGGTGGGGGGGGGGGGGGGAATGAAGGAATCCAGACTGTTTTTGAAAATGTAACTGGAAAACAGTTAAAACTATAGATTTGTAGTAATAATTGACATGAATACAGGTGTAAGGATAACATCTTATTTAAAACTATAGATTTGTAGTAATAATTGACATGAATACAGGTGTAAGGATAACATCTTATTTAAAACTATAGATTTGTAGTAATAATTGACATGAATACAGGTGTAAGGATAACATCTTATTTAAAACTATAGATTTGTAGTAATAATTGACATGAATGCAGGTGTAAGGATAACATCTTATTTAAAACTATAGATTTGTAGTAATAATTGACATGAATACAGGTGTAAGGAAAACATCTTATTTAAAACTATAGAATTGTAGTAATAATTGACATGAATACAGGTGTAAGGATAACATCTTATTTAAAACTATAGAATTGTAGTAATAATTGACATGAATACAGGTGTAAGAATAACATCTTATTTAAAACTATAGATTTGTAGTAATAATTGACATGAATACAGGTGTAAGGATAACATCTTATTTAAAACTATAGATTTGTAGTAATAATTGACATGAATACAGGTGTAAGGATAACATCTTATTTAGGATAATGGAGTATAATCTATTAAGTTTATTAACATGTTTTAACGCTGTGCAAATATATAACCACACCAAAGAAAATCTTTCAATCAAACTTTCAATCACCAACACTGGCCTGTGTAAAGAATATCATGAGGTTTTTGATACCAAGCTAGCATAATCTCTCTAATTTATAAAGTACAATTGATTCATATTGTTCTCTCTCCTCATATGATTTGCTTTCTTCTTCAAATAATTTCCATTCTCCCTGGTATCCAGTTTTAGCTCTATGTAACAGGCCAAAGGCTAGCAGGGCTTTTGTCATAGTAAATTGTCCATTGTCCGTCGCCCTCCGTCCATTAACCTTTTTATTGTAGACACGATAGCACCTTCATTTTTCATTGAATCTTAACCAAACTTGCACAGCAGTTCTTGAACCAGTGTGAGTCGACCACAAATGCCCCCGCCACAGGGCTTATAATCACATTTTAAACCAAACTTTAAAAAACATTTTCTCTGAAAATTCAAGGCCTACCGGTAGTCCTTAGTTATTGTACATGTTGCAAAACATGGAAGTCCTCTAAAAGATTAGTTGGAGTCAAATTTGGGACCACCACAGGGGTCACTGTTTCACATAGAATTATATAGGGAAAATGTTGTAGTCGCAATGTAACCACCTTTATAATTGATTGAATCTTTACCAAACTTGCACAGCAGTTATGTAACCACAAGATCTCAGACAAGTTTTTGAACCAGCATGATTTGACCACAAATGCCCCCACTATGGGGCTTATAAGTACATTTTAAATGAAACTTTAAAGAACATTTTCTCTGAAAGACCTAGACTTTAAATATTATACATATAGCATTGCATAGAGATCCCCTAAAAGGTTTGTTGAGGTTTGGGCTGCCACAGGGGTCACTGTTTTAAATAGCGTTATATATGGAAAATGTTGTAGACACAATAACACCCCCTTGTTTCATTGAATCTTAACCAAACTTGTACAGCAGTTATGTAATCACAAAATCAAGGACATGTTCTTGAACCATTGTGATTCAACTACAAAAGCCCCCGTCATAGTGCTAATATTAAATCACATTTTAAGAAAAACATTTTCTCTGAAAGTTCAAGGCCAAGACCTTAGACATTTTATGGGTAGCATTGCATGGTGGTCTCCTAAAAGGTTTACTGAAAGAAAACTCACTAAAAACTTTTCCTCTGAAATGTTAATATGTCCATTTGTTTCAAGAACACTTGGGCCTCTTGTTTAAATGTCTGATTCACAAAACTAGTTTCGTTGTGTCACTTTTAGATAGGAATCATCATTTGCAGTCAATATTGTTGTTGTTTCTGTTGTTGTTGTTGTTGTAGTTTTGTTGTGGATGATGAGGATGGTAATTATGATGATGACTATAAAGTTTATGTTCCATTGGTAAACTTCATTTTGTTTGCCCTAGATGACATAATATAATGATGCTTAATACATAAACAAATCAAACAAACTTAGTTTCTTAAATCTTGCTGTCATTGCAAATAGTTGGTTTAACATACACACATTAAAGGCTCATTAAACTTCCGAAACGGTCGTTTTTAGTTTAATTTAAGTCAGTTTAACTCTTCCAGATGATAGAATACATGTTTATTTGGTCACTGAGAGACTTTGCAAACGAAAAAATAAATATAATGCAAATAAATAGTACATAATTAAGAACTGATTTTGTTTACAAATTAATGTTTGTGTCTTTCCGATAAACACCTTTGGCAGAAAACGGGGAGTTGCGAAGCTTGTTCGGAAACGCCTCGGTTGGTAATATATGATCAATTCACTTCAGAGAGAAACATAGTATGGGAACTGTAGGGGATGCTGTTAAAAAATTAAATAACCGCTTGCGATTAGATATTTTTTTGAAGAACATCCCCTTTATTCTCCTCAGTGTATTTATGAATGGAAGCCACAATCTAATTTATTGCATTTAAGCGACGAATCGTTCATATAAAATTAAAAATAAAAATACTTTTTTAATAACTGTGATTTGTGATGTAATAGCGTGTGGGATAGTATCACACGTATATGCAAGGGAGGATCCTGAGCAAGAGTTACTAGACCAAACAAGTATTCCATACTCATTGTTTTTCAGTGTGTATAAAAAATATAATGAGTACTACGTTTGATACAGTTTTATTACAGACATCAATATAATTAAAAAAAAAAGGAAAATCCAATAATGATACATAATATAAGTGAAGCCATAACTTTTCTAATCTGGTTAATGAAACACTTATCTAACGGTCTTAATCCGCACACTACCACTGCAGTATTCATTTATGTACTTCCGAACACCGGCGGAAGTACAGTCGGAAAGTAACAGAGTCATTACGGAATTACAAAAATGTAAACAAAAGTTAAAAGTTTGGTCCGCTTGTCTAAGAAATAAATATTTCGATCAAAGTTATTTATTATTGTCATTTTCTAAAAACAGTCAGTAAGGGGTCTACAGGAATGGTTTTAGCAATACTATAAACACATTTAATTACAATCATTTTTGTTTTTATCAAAAAGTGTACATTTTGGAAGTTTAATGAGGCTTTAAGTGAATGCTTTATTACTTTAAACTTGCAATTATAATGATTGAAAAGATTTTCAATAGTAAGGATTTACAACAATTGATAATATACAATTTGGTAAATCCATCTTTATAGCAGAGCTTGCATTTCATGCAAATGTCACAAATTATTTGTTACTTTCCAATGAAACATATTGTGGAAAAAGTATCATTTAAGTTTGGAACACTTTCTAAATTATAGCTGTCAGGCTACACATTCTGGCTTGATCATACAGTATAAATATGTTGTATCCTTTTTAAATACACTATTGAAATAATGAGAAGGGGTCCTTCACTAACACCTACTCATACAAGTATAGATTTATCAGTATTTTATTGTCTGCTACTGTTCAATTTATAGACTCTACTATACTTCCACTTTCCAATATGCTACAGTGTCAGCCTGTCAGTACTTTCACTCAGTCACATTCCAGGGTCAATCATAAAAGTAGACAATCTAATGTTTCAATAGCATAGTAATTTCAAATACATTTAACAGAGGCTAGATGCTATTAACACATTTTGAAGCAAACAAATGAATATCAATTTATTTGGGTACCTAAATTAAGTTGTTTGTTTGTCTTTATTTTATATATTGAATACATGTTGGACTTAAAACATGTTTTACAGAATATTGTGTCCAGTATACCATCTTCAATGGTGTTAATGATGGCAGATATGTATCGATCATAGAGGAGAGTATGTTGAAAATAAATGATTGGTGAATATAACATCATCGTTTTATTGGTGGAGGAAGACCTCAGAATGAGTTTTTATAGAACCACTGTTCTTCTGCAAGTAACTGACAAACTTTCACACATAAAAGAATTTGGAGCGAGCAGGACGCGAACCAAAAACCTTAGTGGTGAGAGGTAAATGATGTTGAGACGACGCCTGTGATCACGGAGGATCACGGAGGATCCTCTGAAATGAGATATAAAGATTACTGTATATCATTTATGTGTTAATCTGTTCAGAATCTTCTTTCCTCAAAATGATATTCACATAAATTAACATTCTCTAGGAACATCCGTTGCTTTGTTGACTGTCACTGATGGAGATTCTGACACTGTGACATTGTCAATCTTGAGTGGTGATGATACTGCTAAATTTACTGTGAATGGACTCCAGATAGATACCGCTTCAAATGCAATCAACTATGACGTATTGAGTAGTGTCAACTACCAGTATATTTTGACAGTAACTGGAAGTGATGGAACCAATGTTGCCACGGCAACTGTTATTGTCACAGTGAGTATATACCCACATATCTGAAAATATGCTAAACCTTATTATCACATGATTCTATACCTTATAGTTTACACACGTAAAATAAAACTGTACCCTATTTGAAAAATATCAGGCACATTTTATTAATGAAAATTTAGTTTCTAATATGTTAATTTTTTATTTATTTGTTCTGTTTTAATGAAACTTTTCCTAATAACTGATAATTCAAACATTGTTCCAAATATATAGTATTACAGTGTATTACCAGAATACCAGTACTGAATAAATGTGTCGCAAGGCAATGTTGAAATTGAATTAAAACATGTTTGCGAATCAAACCAATTTTTACATGTTTAAATGCCAGTTGTATGGTCTGTAACTTCATATTTAAAAAGATATTAACATTATTTTTATAACTAGTTTATAATTATAGTTTAGAAATATGAGTAAAAAAATGATTTAAAATATCAATATATATTTCATTGGATATATTTTTCTATTAAACTGAGAAAAGCTGATGTTAAGAAAATATTTGTTATAATTATTATCTGTCGTATATAACCATGAATCATATACAGTCAAACCTGTGTTAAACAGCCACTCAAAGGAAGGACAAAAGTGGCCTTTTAAGACAGGTTGTTGCTTAATACAGGTTAATTTGCACTGAAAGCTTAAAAATGGGAAATAGAAAATGTGGCTGCTTAAGACAAGTGGCTTCTTAAAAGAGATGGCCACTTACACAGGTTTGGCTGTAGTAGATTAAAAGGTTTCTTGTGACGGAGCAGTCTAAGGTACTGTCTAATGACCACTTGGTTTTCTTCTCACTGATGAGTTTGTGGGTTTTGATGCCTGTCAACCATTTACAAGAAGTATATCCGTTTCTAGAAAAGGGAAAAAATCAAGGGTCTTTACACACGCTGTGGTATCATGTAGATGTGTAATTTCCAGAAATAGTTTTAAGTTAAAAATTATTAAAATTGCTGTGTGTCCCTTTCCGATATTGAGTAATTCTTCTTCATTAAAGATTTTGTTGTATTCATTAAAATGCCTTAATTATTTCCTACTTATGACAGTTAATGGAATATTCATCAAATACTATTTACACATCAGATAACAGGGGTGAATGAAAATGACCCTGTATGGGGAACATTTTCCCCTCCATTCACATCGTCGACCACACCGTATTCTTTATCAGAAAATGATGCAATTGGAACAACAATCATCACCATAACAGCCACAGATGCAGATGATGGGGTTGACGGACAGGTCTTCTACTCTCTGGGAGCTATAACAAATAGTAAGTTTAATTTATACTTTTAAATTCTGATTGAGGGCAAGGAAAACTGAAGCTTATATGAACTGCTCTTGAGTTGACTCTCTTGGAAGAACCAGTACTGAGTGGGTTTTTTATTGAGACACATACATTTGAAAATATCTTGATGAAACAATTTAAGATGGATTACTAATACCAGCAGAAAGTTCACTGATGCATTGCACTTTGCATGTATGCCTGACCCTGAACCAGAAAGAGAATTTCTGAAAAATGGTCATAATACAAATAAAACATTTTGGGGAAAATAACTGTTTTTTGCAACTAATTGAATTAATGTCAAGTTTTGTGCAAAGTGCAAATAATCAATTTGTTCTAATATCTAAACAATATGATAAGTATGTGTACAAAAGAATGCAATATAATCTCATATGAGAACAATATCGTTGTTGTATAAGTAACTATGCATCTTGAATGAGAGAGATGTTTTTATTTGAGTTGTCATCACAATATCATGCAGGTTGAGGATTTTTTTATAAAATATTAAAGAATGATTATTATGGTGCAATCCAAATAAAGTGGGGCAGAAGTGCAGTACATAGAGTGTTGCCCGCTCATGACAGAGGTCAAGAGTTTGGTCACAGACTCGACCCAATGGTCTCTAAAAAAAAAACACCCTGAAATCTCACAAGAGTTGATAAT
Source organism: Panopea generosa (assembly GCA_029582155.1). NCBI lineage: Eukaryota > Metazoa > Mollusca > Bivalvia > Adapedonta > Hiatellidae > Panopea > Panopea generosa. The sequence goes on along the minus strand of CM055903.1, from coordinate 67,859,983 downwards.
TAAACCATTATTATGAACATGACAAACAGTAATGATTTGGAGATGACCATTTGGAGGACTTCTACCAGAAGTATTGTCATCTGCTTTATCACACCCCATTTCAAAATTTACAACTGTACAATTTCATACAAATTCATTTGATCATTCTCGACTTTGCTGAAAGATAAAACAAACCTTTTGATTTCTGGTTAAAAGTAAGGTTCGCTTAGATTTTTTTAAAAAAAGTCCCGTATACAAATGTTTATATAAAACCATCTTTAAAACAAATTTTTAGAGAGAGTAACAGTGTTTGGTACAGGAAAGTTTACATGATTTTCTTCCAGACTGCATACAGTTAAATCATTTCATAGACATACGGTAATAGATGAGGTCGCTTTAACAATTTGTTTAATGCTATAGTTCAGTTACTGTTACCTCCCTTTATTATAGGTGGTGGAGGAAGTACAAGTGGACTGTTCAATCTTGACCCAGTAAGTGGGATCCTGACCACAAAAAGCCAAACATTCAACAGGGATACTAACAACGGAGGCAACGAATATTTTGATATTATTGTCATAGCTACAGATCTTGGAACAAGCCCTAGATCTGTGACACGAACCATTCGTGTTGGTCTGACTGATTACAATGATAACACACCAACATTTATACAGAATCTCTACACTGTTTCTATACCAGAAACAACGGCAGGTGGTGAGTTAACCAAATATTACTTGTATATTTATTTTCTCATTTTTAACTTGACTTTGAAAAAAGTTGAGCCATTGTACTAGCCACAGCATTGTTATTTTTTGTTTAAAGATTTTAGTTTTTTATCTCAGTAAAAACTACTGTAACAGCAATAAATCTTCGTGTATGTATTCACTACCAAAAAAGGGGACTCAAAAGGCCAAGTTGGACAACTTTGTTTTGAATTTTGGAAGGGTTAAAGTGCATTTCATACTTAGAAAATCTCGTGATAGTTTTTGGGCTCATATCTCAGTAGATCTTCAATAGTTTGAAATTACTGGTTTGAGTTAAGGGTTGTTCCAGCCAAATATTATTAAACTTGCTTGGTTTTGATTTTAGGTTGAGTTCAGACCCTTTAATATATAAAAAAGAAATACCACAATTGTCCCCTCTTTGATTTGGGACACAAGTGGGATTGCACTTTTTATAATTAGAAATTTGCGTTTTAAAAAGCTCAGTCATCTAAAAACTATTAATTTGAGACAAGCTTTCGAAAATTGAAAATCCTAGGTTCTAAATGTTTTGTTTAATGGGGTTTAATATCTCTTTTAACACATGACATGTTATATATGGCATATCTAGTTTTATTGGTGTAAGACAGCCCCATAATAAATCTGAGTAGAATCACCATGTTTCAGTACATAACTGGCAAACTTTCTTATATAATTTTTTTTTAACAAAGCTGGGCTCGAACCTACAAACTCAGCAATGAAAAGTTAGTGAAGTGGTCATCAGACAGTGTGCCTTAGACCACTCTGCCAAAAGAAACATTTTTTTTCTACTACTTGTACATTCATGCTCTTTAAAGGTCAGATTATGGAATGTATAGATATGTTATTATCAATACAGGGTGCAGAGTGGTTGGTGCGGAATGGTGGGTGTGAGTGGGTGCAGAGTGGTAGGTATGGGTGGGTGTGGAGATGGTGGGTGTGGGTGGGTGTGGGTGGGTGCAGAGTGGTGGGTGTTGGTGGGTGCAGAGTGGAAGGTGAGGGTGGGTGCAGAGTGGTTGGTGCGGAATGGTGGGTGTGAGTGGGTGCAGAGTGGTGGGTGTGGGTGGGTGCAGAGTGGTGGGTGTGGGTGGGTGCAGAGTGGTGGGTGTGGGTGGGTGCAGAGTGGAAGGTGAGGGTGGGTGCAGAGTGGTTGGTGTGGGTGAGTGCAGAGTAATGTGGGTGGGTGTGAAGTGATGGGTGTGGGTGGGTGAAGAGTTGTGGGTGGGTGTGGAGTGTTGATGTGGGTGGGTGCGGAGTGGTGAGTGTGGTAAGGTATGGAGTGGTGGGTGTGGTTGAGTGAAGAGTTTTGGGTGGTTGCAGAGTGGTGGTGTGGGTGGGTTTGGATTGGTGAATGTTGGTGGGTGTGGAGTGGTGGGTATGGGTGGGTGAAGAGTTGTTGGTGGGTGCGGAGTGGTGGTGTGGGTGGGTGTGGAGTGGTGAGTGTAGGTGGGTGCAAAGTGGTGATAGTAAGTGAGTGCAGAGTGGTGGGTGTAGGTGGGTGCAGAGTGATGAGTGTGGATTGGTTGGTGTGGGTCGGTGCAGAGTGGTGAGTGTGGGTCAGTGCAGAGTGGTTGGTAAGGTGGGTGCAGAGTGGTTGGTGTGGGTCGGTGCAGAATGGTGGGTGCGGAGTGGTGGGTGTGATGGGTGTGGAGTTTTTGGGTGTGGTGGGTGCGGAGTGGTGGGTGTGGGTCGGTGCAGAATGGTGGGTGCGGAGTGGTGGGTGTGGAGTTTTTGGGTGTGGTGGGTGCGGAGTGGTGGGTGTGGGTGGGTGCAGAGTGGTGGGTGCAGATTGGTTGGTGTGGTGGGTGCGGAGTGGTGGGTGTGGGTCGGTGCAGAATGGTGGGTGCAGAGTGGTGAGTGTATTGGGTGTGGAGTATTTGGGTGTGGTGGGTGCGGAGTAGTGGGTGGGTGCAAAGTGGTGGGTGTGGTGGGTGTGGAGTTTTTGGGTGTAGTGGGTGTGGAGTGGCGGGTGTGGAGTGGTGGGTGTAGTTGGGATTGGAGTGGTGGAAGTTGGTGGGTGTAGAGTGATAGGTGTGGGTGGGTGATGAGTGGTGGGTGCAGAGTGGTGGGTGCGGAGTGGTGGGTGTGGAGTGGTGGGTGTGTGTGGGTGTGGTGTATCTTATACAGGACATTATGACAGATTAGCGTAATATCTTAATTAATTCATATTATTACACGCATATGTCCCCATATGTCCCCTTAAATAGCAGAAGTGTCCAGGCAGATATTTTTCACAAAATTATAATTTTTTTTATTATAAATTTGTTATCCAGTTTTGTACAGAAGTGTCTATGTTTCTTGTTCCCCTCACCCTTCTACTGTAGACCAGTCATTGAATCGCTTAAAAATGCCTGGCCTCGTTAGCTCAGTCAGTTATGCGTCTGACTATCAATCCAGGGGTCATGAGTTCAAATCCCCGCCCGGCAACAGTCTCCATGATGATTGATATACGATATTGTGTCTCATTATCATTCGTCTCTCACTACTGATTCAAGTGGAAAAATTATCAGTTACTTGCTGAGATTGATTGTGCACGAGTACTGGTTAAACTTTCAGGATCCCTGGAAACAGTGATTAGGTTAACTGATCGTCTGTTAGCTCTTGATGGCATAAAAGTGACACTAAATATTCAATCAATCAATCTTTGAATTCCTTGATAAAAAGTAAAACTCTCATTTAGAAGACATTTATTGTATGAAATATTTCCCCACGGTGTCTTATTGAAGTTGAACCTTGCTTTATTTAAAACATTCTATAAACTTTATCCCACTTCCTTGTAAAATTGTTGTATTTTAACTTCTTCTCATTGATGTTTAAAATGCTTTGATCATATGTTTTCTATTTTAACCTTGTTTTTTTTTTTTACGTTTTACTGCTTTTTTCAATGATCTAAGTTCACTTTTTTTTGATATTCCTTTTTATCATTTTTAAGTTGTTGTTTCTCATACAATATATAAATTAAAATCTATTTGTTTTAATAAAAAAAAAAGAAAGAAAAACAAGACAAACTGCATTTAGCAACCTGCATTACCTCATTCCCTTCAAGAATGTATTGTAGGGACACAAGACAATTTTGATAAATTTTCACTTGTCACCCTCTGAAAATCTGATATTAAAAGGTTATTTTACAGTGTTTGTACAATATGGGAGAATATTGTACAAGTATGTATTGTGGTGGAAACAACAGTACGGTGTCTCGTCCAATATGATTTCACCACAATATGTACAAGTACAATATGTTCCCATAATGTACAAAACACTGTTAAATGATCTTTTTATTTTATACCTCAATCTGAATGAATTTATCAAAAGATCTTTTTTAATAGATAGTTGTGAGTTTAAAGCCATGGACGAAGTTGCAATGACAGCTATCGTTATCTCAACATATCAATCATCATGCAGAATATTTTGTTGGTTGTTTGTTTTTATTGTTAACATTTCTACAAAATTCATTTCATTTTATTTAATGCCATATTGAATTTTAAACTGTACAATATGAAATATTTTATTAGATCTTATAAACTTTTACAAATTGTATGGTCACCTGGGAACATCTGGAGTAGGAGATTGGCTCTGCACTTTATATGTAAAGAATATAGAATAAATGTACATCATACAAATGATATTACCCTAGTCAGTATACAGATCCTTGATTTTATTTATGGTCCTGTGTTGCCGAATGGTCTAATACGCGGTCATCTGATAACCACTGACCTTTCACTGCTGTAGTCATGGGTTTGAGCCCAGCTTTGTCAAAATAATTAATTTAATTAAAAGTTTGTCAGTTACTTGTGGAAGGATATATTCATTCTGAGGTCTTCCTTCAGTTAAACAGTATATAACCACGACATCTGACGAAAATGTCGTTAAACCTCATTCATTAATAAGTTTCTAAAACTAAGTAGCCAAATTTTCAATTTTGTTCAAATAAAGGAGCTTGTGTTCATTGGTAAGGGGGTTTTAGTTTTACATAGAAATACTATGACATTGAGTGTGACTGACTTATTTCACTATTGATGTAAACCAAATACAGTCAAACCTGTCTTCAGCAGCCAGCCAAGGAGAGATTAAAAATTGGTGGCCTTTTAAGACAGGTTGTTGCTTAATCAATACAGTTGAATTTGTACTGAAAGCATAAAAATGGGAAATAGCAAATGTGGCTGCTTAAGACCAAAGACTGTTTATTAGAGGTGACCGCTTAAACAGGTTTGACTGTAAATACTAAATTAAACCAGTTAAAATGGACTTAGTTTGTTAATATCTTTATTTCCAGGTGCCAGTTTGGTGACGGTGGTGGCGACTGACAATGATGAGACTGCAGTAACCCTTGTCTATTCTATAGAAACGTCAAGTACGCCATCCTCATATACAAACCATTTCGAATTTGATGGCACAATTGCCAATCAGCTCAACTTGAAAGGTAACCTTGAAAGGAATTTTGTTTTGAAAACTATCTTTTATATTGATACCTGAACAACTTTTGTATAACATTGTACATGTATTATCTTTTACATGGAATAAAAGATAATGATCACAAAAAAAAAAAAAAAAATGGTATTTGCCTTTCTTTCTTAGTATTTATGTCATATTGTATCTAACAAAAGTATGTGTATCAAATTATTTTAGATTTTTTTTCCATTATTTTATAATACAAGAAAGATAACTCTTCAAAAATGAGTGTATTCTTTTTTCATTCCTGTTAATGCTCCTGTAATAGGGCTGTTTTCCTGCTTCAGGGAACTGGAACCAGTCCTGTTTCACTATTGTTCTTGAGTATAAGATTAACAGTTCATCTAGCATTCCATTGACATCATCATGCAAACTTCCATAACAACAATTATTTGTCAAATTTGTATTTACTTTATGTTTATAAAGCATTTTTAGAAGTCTTTAATTGTTTGTATAAAATTCTTAGACATACAAGGCGTAAGTGATTGTTCAATAATAGTTCCTGGAGAGAGAACAGACCCCAATATTAGTCAAAACTAATTCATGGTATACATACATGTACCAGGTTATGTGTTTTTAACCATGCTACATGCATGACACAAGTTATATGTAACATTTTCAGAGGTTGTTGATTTGGATCATAACATGTGTTATATGTAACGTTTTCAGCTATTGTTGATTTTGATCATGACATGTGTTATATTTAACATTTTCACAGATTGTTGATTTGGATCATGACATGTGTTATATTTAACATTTTCACAGATTGTTGATTTGGATCATGACATGTGTTATATTTAACATTTTCAGCGTTTGTTGATTTGGATCATGACATGTGTTATATGTAACATTTTCAGCGGTGGTTTATTTGGATCATGACATGTGTTATATTTAACATTTTCAGCGGTTGTTTATTTGGATCATGACATGTGTTATACTTAACATTTTCAGCGGTTGTTTATTTGGATCATGACATTTGTTATATTTAACATTTTCAGTGGTTGTTGATTTGTAATATGACATGTGTTATATGTAACGTTTTCAGCGGTTGTTTATTTGGATCATGACATGTGTTATATTTAACATTTTCAATGGTCGATCATGACATGTGTTACATTTAACATTTTCAGCGGTTGTTTATTTAGATCATGACATGTGTTGTATGTAACATTTTCAGCAGTTAATGATTTGGATCATGACATGTGTTATATGTAACATTTTCAGCGGTTGTTATTTGGATCATGACATGTGTTATATTTAACATTTTCAGCAGCGATCATGACATGTGTTATATTTAACATTTTCAGCGGTTGTTTATTTCGATCATGACATGTGTTGTATGTAACATTTTCAGCAGTTGATGATTTGGATCATGACATGTGTTATATTTAACATTTTCAGCGGTTGTTTATTTGGATCATGACATGTGTTATACTTAACATTTTCAGCGGTTGTTTATTTGGATCATGACATGTGTTATATTTAACATTTTCAGTGGTTGTTGATTTGTAATATGACATGTGTTATATGTAACGTTTTCAGCGGTTGTTTATTTGGATCATGACATGTGTTATATTTAACATTTTCAATGGTCGATCATGACATGTGTAACATTTAACATATTCAGCGGTTGTTTATTTAGATCATGACATGTGTTGTATGTAACATTTTCAGCAGTTAATGATTTGGATCATGACATGTGTTATATGTAACATTTTCAGCGGTTGTTATTTGGATCATGACATGTGTTATATTTAACATTTTCAGCAGCGATCATGACATGTGTTATATTTAACATTTTCAGCGGTTGTTTATTTCGATCATGACATGTGTTGTATGTAACATTTTCAGCAGTTGATGATTTGGATCATGACATGTGTTATATGTAACATTTTCAGCGGTTGTTACTTGGATCATGACATGTGTTATATTTTACATATTCAGCGGTTGTTTATTTAGATCATGACATGTGTTGTATGTAACATTTTCAGCAGTTAATGATTTGGATCATGACATGTGTTATATGTAACATTTTCAGCGGTTGTTATTTGGATCATGACATGTGTTATATTTAACATTTTCAGCAGCGATCATGACATGTGTTATATTTAACATTTTCAGCGGTTGTTTATTTCGATCATGACATGTGTTGTATGTAACATTTTCAGCAGTTGATGATTTGGATCATGACATGTGTTATATGTAACATTTTCAGCGGTTGTTACTTGGATCATGACATGTGTTATATTTTACATTTTCAGCGTTTGTTTATTTGGATCATGACATTTGTTGTATGTAACGTTTTCAGCGGTTGGTTATTTAGATCATGACTTGTGTAATATTTAACATTTTCAGCAGTGGTTGTTTATTTGGATCATGACATGTGTTATATTTAACATTTTCAGCAGTTGTTCATTTGGATCATATCACATGTTACATGTAACGTTTTCAGAGGATGTTGATTTGGATCATGACGTGTGTTATATTTAACATTTTCAAAGGATGTTGATTTGGATCATGACATGTGTTATATGTTACATTTTCAGCAGTTGTTTATTTGGATTATGACAAGTGTTATATTTAACATTTTCAGAGGATGTTGATTTGGATCATGACATGTGTTATATGTAACGTTTTCAGCGGTTGTTTATTTGGATCATGACATGTGTTATATGTAACGTTTTCAGCGGTTGTTTATTTGGATCATGACATGTGTTATATTTAACATTTTCAGCGGTTGTTGATTTGGATCATGACATGCGTTATATTTAACATTTTCAGCGGTTGTTGATTTGGATCCTCCTTCTAGTCATGACTCTAGCTACACACTCGTGATTAAAGTCACTGACGGTGGCTCACCAGAGTTGACAAGTACGGCCAAGGTCGTGGTAACTGTGACATCAGAAAATGAGTTTACGCCTTCATTCCCCGCTGCTACTGTCACTGCCAATGTAAGTTTTACAAATTTATCAATAAAAAAATCTAATTTTACAAATGTTCATGCACATGGTAATACATTCAGTTGGTAACAGGTATAAGTTGGATCCAGAGCAGAATTCAGAATTCCATTCTGCCATAGGGCAGATGATGAATCTCGCATTTCTGTATATAAATGGTTATTTTCAAATTGAGATGATTTACTAGGAGGGGGGCATATTATTCGTGACCAAATTTAAATTTAATTTATTCTGTATATATTTTTATTTCTTAGTTATTTCATATATAGCAAAGATTAGTTGATTGGATTAGTTGTTCTGTATTTACTTATTCTATTGGGCCTGGCTAGCTCAGTTGGTAACAAGTCTGACTGTCACATACAATACAAATACAACACTTTATTGTGATAAAGTCCCCAGCCCAAAACACATTACAAACGCATATATTAATCAAAGTACTCAAAGTACTGAGAACTAGACTTCAATAATTTGGTTGATATTATTTTAGTGTTTGGTTTCTTTTAAGTAACATTTTTAAAAAATGACATAAAACAATGTCCAGTATATTTTTGCTGTTTGATTTGTTTGAAAAAAAAAGAAATTTGACAGATAAAAAGTAGTCCCTGTTGGGTATGATCATTTTGGCAGTGATCATTACGATAACATAAGCGGGGCCTTGGGCATATAGACATGTGTAAAATACATATGAATAATAAATCAAAACAGAATGGGCTATAAGAAAATAAAGCCACATCAATATGGTAAGTAAGTTGTTGGTTAACTTTGGTCTACCTTCATTTAAAATCATAATAATAGGTTGCTGTTTTTGAATAGCTTGTCACATATTAGATACATGTATAACATTCCTAAATTGGATTGATTTCTTCCACAAAAATTGTCCTATGCGTGCAACATATTTCTCCATAGATATCTTCCTATACAGTGTATTTGTACTGCAGGTTGATGAAGACAGTAGTTCAGGAGATAATGTCATTACAGTTGCAGCTACTGATGCTGATGAAGGCACAGATGGAACAATCACTTACGTCATAGCAAGTAGGTGCACAGAGTAAAAGGGGAGTTGTTGGTCCTCCGTGTCTGAGTGGTCAAAGGCGCTCAGTCTTTAATGACCACTTACCTCTCACTGCTGAGGTCATGGGTTCGAGCCAATGCTTGCTCCAAAATCTTTATGTGAAAAAGTTTGCCAGTTACTTGAGGAAAGATGGTGGTTCTACTCCGATTTATTCTGAGGTCTCCATCAATAAAAGCCGGATATGCCATATCTTAACTTTTTATATATTGAAAATGGCGTTAAACACCATTCCAAACAAAAAATTGGGGGGAGTTGAATATTAGTAACACCACATTAGTGAGATTTCAATAAATAAAAATTCTGTAAAAAAAATCAGATTTATTTGCATTGTCAAATAAATTCTTACATCTTAGGTTATAAGAATCTGTCATACTTACCAAATTTACCCTATGCATTGGGACACCCTTATTTTTCAGGAAAATAATTATTATTTTGATAATAAAAGTTGGGACACATTACAATTTAAAAAAAAAAATTTGATTATTTTTTGCTCCTAAGTTTTGGGACACCTATAAATTTTTCATTCTGTACTTTGTAATTTTCTATCTCTGATAATTTCGCATATATATTTATATAGTGATTAGGTCGAATAATTGCTCTCTTTGTTTCTTTAAGTCTATATAGATTGTCATACTTGTAACTACATAGTATTAGATTGAGATGAGTACTACTATATTCCAGCCCATGGTTTCACTGCATTTACAGAAACCATGGCTCTTCCAAGATTCCTATCAAAGTCATGGAGAGCATCTCATTTTATGGCATAATTTACGGTGCAAGAGTAATAAACCTGTGACACATTTTTGATAGTAACCTAGTGTAATATATAAAAATCACTTCCGATTCATCATGCCATGTTTTCCATATAAATCGTCTTTCGTACGTAAATTGCCTGTATATATAAACGACATTGATTTTTCATGGTTAAATGATGTTATTTTGAAATGTCATATCATATGTTGACTCATGGAAACAAATATGCCCAATTTTTTCCACGAAGATCGGTTAATTAAATGAAAAGTTATGTGATAAAATGAATCTTACATTCGTGCTTATTTATGATTGAATTTATCAAACTCGTTTAGAAAAATTATATAGTACTCAACAGAGCCTCGCATAATATATGTTTTCCAACTCGTTTAATAAACTAAATAATAAAAAATGTAAGGTCCTCTCTATCACAATCATATACCGATACTCATCACTCATTCTTTTACTTACCTACAATTTAGATTTTTGTTTTTCCAAACAAATATAATAATTGATAGTCTTCTGAGACTAGCATGATGGCATACTAGCAAATGCATTTTATAAGCATGTGAATTTTATGTTTACTTTAGGATTTAACACAGTTAAAGGGAGTCTATCAGGAAAAATCATTGCAAATATCTTTAAAAAATAAAATTGTTTTTTAAATGGATAAAGATAAAAAGCATTGTATTATCATTAATAAATAAAATCAGTAAGTTTAGGTATGTCAAATCCACCAAAATGTGTAAAAGTCTATATCTAAATCGGAGTAATAAACTTGAAACAATTTCCCATTCTAAAAATAGACAGCACTTAAATATTGCTTGCTGACATTTGCTTTGTCATTCAGACTCTTTCTAAGATGAAACACTTTTTACAATGTCTAAACCTGTATAACGGATCAAATTGAAATCAAAATGAAATCATATGACTCCTTTTTTACGTCACAAAATATGTTGCATTTTAAGCTGAAATTTAGTCTAGCCTAGGCGTATAGCCCAAATACAGAAATCCCTTTTCAATATACCATTTTGGCATATTTAAATAGATATTATGTTGGCAATACGGGGTCAGTGAGTTAAACATAGGCATGCTATATTGAACAAAATGATTTTTGCCAATTTTGAAATTTTGATAAAATCGTGTTCCCTTTAAATGGTAAATTATAACAATCCACTATGAGTATCCATGTGGATTGACAAATCTCTTGCGAGGGGTCATACGTGCTTGAACGAAGCTCTGCAGTCTGAGTCCCCTGCAGGTAACTTTGACTCATCATGGACTGTTTCTCTCCCATTATCTTGGCCAAATGTTAGTTACTATATAATGGCTACATTAGATATTACACTTGTTAATCTTCCCGCATATTGTTTGTTTAAATATTCCACCTTCAAATTCAATTTTCACCCCCACTCTGCTCTCGTAGGTAAACAAGACATCATAAAATATAGGTTGACGTCATAATTCTGATGTAACATCTACCTCTTTTACATAAGTAGTAAAGTAGTAATATATTTTTGCAAACATTGTTGTGTTTTCTCACATGTATAAGTCTAAGAATAAATGGTATATTGTCAAATGACTATTAATAGTTAGAACACAGATAAGAATCTAAGCTATCAAGGTTTATTTTACAAGACTTACTGTGCATAATCATCAGGTTCATGATTCTATATAGTGGTCAGTCTATATTCTGTTTCATTTAATAGATATATTACAGAAATGAAAATAAAAATATATACGAGGTATGTCCCAAAAGTAATAGGACGACCCTGTCATTTTTGTATTTAGGGCGTTACATGCAAACCAGTGATATCTATGGATAGTTTGACACATATTCTGTTGTCACAAAACATCAAATCAACTTTTAGTCATCATTAAGTTCATGCAAAAGTCACCATAGTAACGCGAGTTTAGAAGTACGGGAGACTTTGAAATAAGACACAATTTAAAAAAAAAACAACTTGCCTTGGAAAGCAGACAACTTCCTCAATATTGTGCCAAATGTTATAAAATAACAGTGGTCGTATTTTCAGATCATGTGCGAATGTCGTTGAAATAGTCGACGTTATCGATAAACATATATTTTTTGCACTTTCGAAATAACAAGTGGGAATTTGAATATTAAAAAAATTGGACGACATCACCCCTAGAATGGAAATTTAGAGTTTGGTAAAAATGTGTGTTGGGTGTAATATGACCCTACAGGATACTCTGAAATTTATTTCGCACAACTCTTTAACAGAAGGCATATCCTAGAGTCTTATCTATTGCTGGAACAAACAGGTTTCCAGTGGTGAGACGAAAGTAACTGACCATCAGCGATCTGGACGACTGAAATATTGTATTGTTTTCCTGGGATTCCAGTCAGATCTTCGTGAAAAGTCCTTTCAGTACCTCCGGCCCATGTGCCAGAGTGTACATTCTGTGGTTAGGATCTATGAGTCATCATAGTATTGTAACATGTACCAGAAGTGGGTGCAATACCATAAAAATTGTGTTTTGCACAGCAGTTCATACTTCGAAAAAAGACTTTCATTTGAATGTGAACTTGACGTCGCACAAATAATGTCAAACTCCCGCGTACTCTGTTACATATACATTTTGACTTGTCAAAATTAATGTTAAATGATGGAGTACGATATTGAAATTTCGCATGCTTATAGATCAAATATGGAAACTTATTCATGCCAAATTTTGTTTGGATTAAAACATTAAAAGGCATATTTCTAAATGTGTCCTATTACTTTTGGGACATACCTCGTATGATTATGAGTTGTGGATAAGGTAATAGATGCCACAAATAGATTTCAGCCCAGAATTTTGTCTGGTCATGTGAGAAAGGTGACATGGAAGATGGAGTTTACCTCCATGTGATGAAACCCGTATCTTCTGTTAGAAAAAAATGGGAGAAAAAAATATTTGGGTTGACATAACTTTTAAAGAGAATTCTTTTTTCATCTGATACCCTAACATTTTGGGAATAATATATTTTTGATCAACCCTTTTGAATTTGTTGCATAAAGAAGCAATTCCGGGGGGAAATTAGTAGTATGACTTTGTTCATTACCAGGTGGCAATTCTGACAACAAATTTGATCTGGATCAGACAACAGGAATGGTGAAAGTTGCCGGGAGTCTTGATTTCGAGACCACCCCAAGCTACACACTGGTTATACATGCTATAGACAAGGGTACAACTGCCAAGACAGGAATAATCACCGTCACTGTCAGCTTGAACGATAAAAGTGATGAGGCTCCAATCTGCACAACGACGTCTGTCTCACCAACAGTAAATGAGGATGAAGCTGTCAGCTTTGCTGTAAGTTAACCAGTGTATTCAGATATCTATATTTGTGATGTTACTCCTTCAATAAATCCTTCGAACAATCCTTGAACAAAACATTTTTTCTGCATATGCTCAGTTTTGGTTCTACTCAGGAAGACTTTGAGTGTGATTGTATAAGTTGTAAAATAAATAAATTGCAATCATGTTCCGTCTGAGTTTAATTATATCAGAACTAGCTGATATAATTAACATTCGGACTAAAATAGTGGATATAATTAACATTTGGACTGAACTAGCTGATATAATTAACATTCAGACTGAAATAGCCAATTTAATCAACATTCGGACTAACTAGCTGATATAATTTAACATTCAGACTGAACTAGCTGATATAATTAACATTCATACTGAAATAGCCGATTTAATCAACATTCAGACTGAATTAGTAGATATAATTAACTTTCTGACTAAAATTGTGGATATAATTAACATTCAGACTGAACTAACTGATATAATTAACATTCGGACTAAACTAGCTGATATAATTAACATTTGGACTGAAATAGCCAATTTAATCAACATTCGGACTAACTAGCTGATATAATTTAACATTCAGACTGAACTAGCTGATATAATTAACATTCATACTGAAATAGCCAATTTAATCAACATTTGAACTGAACTAGTAGATATAATTAACATTCTGACTGAAATTGTGGATATAATTAACATTCGGACTGAACTAGCTGATATAATTAACATTCAGACTGAAATAGCCGATTTAATCAACATTCAGACTGAAATAGCCGATTTAATTAACATTCAGACTGAACTAGCTGATATAATTAACATTCTGACTGAAATAGTGGTCATTATTAACATTCCGACTGAAATAGCTGATTTAATGAAGTTTTCGCTTATTAAAGGTGTTTCCAGCATATCAGAGCTAATATAATGTGAAACAGGACAGGGTGACCCAAATCGAGTGTATTTATAATACAAAGTAAGAAACGGCCTTTATTTGTTGAATATAGTGATTAATGTGAATGAAGTTATAGTTTGTCAAAAATTTTAGTTGAGAAAACTCTTAAGTTGAGATGTTTAGTAAAAGTGGGGCCTGTTAATTATGGACTATAAGAATTGAATTCGGATGCAATATATTAAATGAGAATAAATGATTAGCAAAGTACATCAATGAATTTAAGAGTAATGGCAAATATGAATTTTGTTATACAAAAATACAAATAATGAACTGTTTAAGGGAAGTTTGTCATATTCTGGAACACATGCTTGAACATGATTCAATTCAAAATTGAAAATGCATTATCTTTATTTGAAGAGCTAAATATAAACCATTTTTGTTTTAAAATTTATTCCTCTATAGATAAAGAAATTATTTTCTTTTTTACTTAATTATTTCCTTCCTTCCTTCCTCTTCCTTTCTTCCTTTCTCCCTCCCATCCTCCCTTTGCTCTCTCCCTTCTTCCCTCTCTCCTTTATTCCTTCCTTTTTTCCTTCTTCCCTCTCTCCCTCCCTCCTTTATTCTTTTCTTCTTCCCTCTCTCCCTATCTCCTTTATTCCTTCCTTTTTCCTTCTTCCCTCTCTCTCTCCCTCCTTTATTCTTTTCTTCTTCCCTCTCTCCATCTCTTCTTTATTCCTTTTCACTCTTCCCTCTCTCCCTCCTTCCTTTATTCTTTCCTTCTTCCCTCTCTCCTTCACTTCTTTATTCCTTTCCGCTCTTCCTTCCCTTCCTCCTTTATTCATTCCTTCCTTTACATTAATTTACACATTATTGATCTTGTTTATTACTAAATCAGGTGACGACGCTGGCATGCACAGATGCTGATGCTGTTGATACTACTACCTTTAGTTTCATGTCTGGCAACGGAGAAGGAAAGTTTAACATAGATTCTACAACAGGGGCAATAACTCTTGCAGCTAGTAAGAATACATCTTTATATCCATTTATGTCCTGACAGCTAAGTAATTATAGATGTTGTCTGTCCATCCAGGTTAGTGGAATATAAAATGTCTGTCCATCAAGATGATGAAACTCTATACATTTAACAAAAAAGGCCAGACAGAGCAAACTTAGTCGTAATACATCTGACTCAATCCAGAGGTCACAAGTTCAAATCATCACCCAGTCATGATTAATAATCATGAACTTTGTTTTACATCCATGAGTCTCCCACCTCTGAATATGTGGAAAAGTAGTTGGTGACTTTCAGAGACAAGATATGTCTGGTACTGGTAAACACCCAGGGGATCTCAGGAACAATGATAAAGAGCTTTGACCGCAGTCATATATCTTAAACTGTTGAAAAAATGGTGCATATTTCCCATACAAATGAAACGAAACAAATTTTTTAACAGAGACTTAATATGTAGATTCATTGCGATTTTGCAAAAAATCTCATTTTCAAATCTCTGTTTCCGTGCATTTATCTGAAGAAAATATATACGAAAAATTGAAATTCTCCACAAAATTAAAGACCATTCCTAGCCATTGCTGAAGTTCATTATTGATTATAGCATTTTTATACTGCCACTGAAAAAAACAAAATTATTTGAGATATTGTTTCAAACTGCAATGTGTTTTTTCAAGTCCATTTTGCAAGGTATACTCACCATAGGTAACAGGAATATGAGCTTGCATTAATTTTATGTATGAGAAAACAGTTGCCTGAGATATTTGAATGGCAAGTTTTCCAGAATATTTTTATGCCCCCACCAAAAAATCTTTTGGGATGGTATATAGTAATTGCAGCGTCCATCCTTCCATCTTCCATTCCGTCCGGGTTTTTGTGTCCGACCTGTAACTTTGTCTTGCATAGATAGATTTTGTCAAACTTGCTACAAATGATCACCATAACATGACTATATGTCACATGTAAGACCCACACCTGTACCTCAAAGGTCACACTTTGAGTTTGTTTGACAACAGTCTGTGTGAGATTTTGTGTTCGGCCTGCAACTGTCATGCATAGATGGATTTTATAAATACAAATGATCAATATAACATGACGACGTGTTGCGCGTAACACCCAGACGCCCACTTCAATTTAACTTTGACAACACACTTTCAGTCTATTTGAGATTTCGTGTCCTCTCTGTAACTTTGTCACATATGGATCAATTTCCAAAACACTTGACTCAATTCATCTGTATGACATGAAGATGTGTCATGCATAAGACACACACCTTACCTCAAAGGTCAAGTTCACATTTTAAGTTTGTTTGACAACACTTTGAGACAGTACAAGATTTCGTGTCCGGCCTGTAACAGATAAATCTGCTATCATACTACAAACACCCCTAATACGGAAGTTTCCATCTAATAATAGAATGACATAGCTTCAAAATGGCTGATTCAGTTTATAATACAATTTAGTGTTTACTTACAGACCATTAGTTAGTTAGTTTGTCTTAGGAGAACAGCGAAGTAGCAGCCAATATCGATTGCTGATTGGATAATCGACTTGTTTGATTGACAGCTCGTGTCAGGTCAATTTTGATTTTTTCTCCAGGAGTTTCTGTGATACACACAGAATGATCACAAACTCTTACTAGCGTAATTACCACTCAAACTGTTTACTAGCATCAAAGGTTAATTCATAAATAATTACAAAAAGCTATTTAAAAAACCTGATTATCGAAATATGATTGCATTTTGTCAAACAATAACTGTGAAAAATAACATCTCACAACAGATAAGAACTCTTGTCAAAGGTGACCTTCACATGACCAATTCACAGTTTAAGTATCATGGTATTGATAAAGACCGTTAACGAGTTTGTAGCTGCTCCTCTGTTTGTTATAACACCTGTATTCTGATATGCACCAAATTTTAAGACAATTTGGCATGCGCTAATTATCACCTACTGAATAATGGTAAGGCCCTATGCACTTACTTTTGGTGTATGCTTATATACAAGTATACTCTTATTTACCAGGTTATACAGTATTATAATTATGCTTATTGCTAGATGGCAGCAGGTATTAGCTAAAAAAAAAATTATATTTGTTTTTTTACACGTATATTTTTGCTTCATTTCAGCGCTGGATTTTGATGCTGGTACTAAGTATTACAACTTGGTGGCACAGTTCTCAGATGGTACAAACAGTGTAGAGATTCCGGTTACTGTTGCTGTCGGAGCGGTAAATGAGGACACTCCAACATTTCCTGCAGACCAAGACGTAACATTCGCTGAAAACACGGCCTTTGGTACATCGCTGGCTACCCATGCAGCAACTGACAACGATGCCTCGCCACATGGAATTGTCAGTTATGATATCACTGCAGGTGATATACCACACTTTATATATTGAATTTGTAATATTAGCAGCACTGCTTAATGTGTCAGTTTCAAAGAGAAACAGCATCTCTCCAACTCACCTGAGCAAAGCTATAGGTGGACTATTCTGATTGCCCTGTGTGCATCATCTGCCCGTCCATGAACTTTTTGTTGTGTGCACTTTTGTACTGGCACATCACCTAGCTTACATAGAAGTCATATAACCATAATAATTATAATATTAATATCACAATTATATTCCTTAAAACATACAAAAATTATACCTGTGTTTTTACGTTTGATTCTCACCAAACTTACACAGATGTTATATTACCATGATATCTCAGATATCTGTTTTGACTGGCCATATCAAATAAATAATGTCAGAGTTATTGCCCTTAAATCATCAAATATTGCACCGTTTGACCTTGTGTTCATTCTTGTACCTGCATTTTTTATTTGATACTTGCCAAACTTTCACAGTAGTTATATAGCTATAATATCTTAAGTTCTTCAACTGGAAAGTTAGGTAATTTATGTTATGGTCCTTGAAACACAAAAAGTGTGTGTACACGCAATTTCCATTTCATCTTAACCAAATTTACACAGTAGGTATATAACTGAAAAATCTTGGAAAGGTTCTTGAACTTGCAAAATTGGATGATTAATGTTGGAGGCCCTTGAATCATAAAAAAAGTTATGTAACGGTCTTTGATGTTGTGTGCACTTTAGAACTCACAATTCGAACCTCATTAAACTTACACAGCTGTTATATAACCATAATATCTGGGACAAGTTCTTGAACTGGACGAATCGAATAATAAGTGGCGGAGTCGTGTGACTTTTAATTAATCAAAATATTTTGTCATTATTCCTTGTGTGCACTCTGGCATTCATTGTTTTCAATTGATTGATCTTTAGCAAACTTACATTAATATCTTATTTAATTGCTACAATAAAATATTGTCATTGTAGTTAAGAGAATGACCCAGTATTGGATAAATAGATGTACCAAACCATTTAAAGGTTTTTGTGCCATGAATGAATTTGAACGTTACTTGCAAATTGTCTTCAATAACTGTTGTTTTTTTTAACCAGTGACAAACAGTGGTACAAGCCTTTTTATGATAGATTCCTCATCAGGAGAAATAACGCTGGCACAGTCATTAGATTACGAGACAAACACTGTGTATGTGATTACTGTCGTAGCTGTAGACGGAGGAAGTAATACGGTAGGTGTGGACCTGATCACGGAGAATAAATGTTGCATACTGTATATCCCTGAATAAATGTAATATAAAAATAGTACATGACTGAGGTTTGTGTTGAAAATTCGGTCCTGTTTGGCGAGAACGAGGCTCAAAAACAGTTACCCCAAGGGAAGGAATTTTCTATTCGGAATCAAAAAAGCCCTGTAAGATTATTTTTTTGCATTCCAAACACATTGAATGGTTATTTTAATACAAATTATCACTATAGTTTTACTATGATAACTTTTAAGACGTCAGATTAGTTTTAAATGGTTGCAATGTCACAGGAGGGTAGGATGTGCATGTTGCAATGTCACGGGAGGGTAGGATGTGCACGTTGCAATGTCACAGGAGGGTAGGATGTACACGTTGCAATGTCACAGGAGGGTAGGATGTGCACGTTGCAATGTCACGGGAGGGTAGGATGTGCATGTTGCAATGTCATAGGAGGGTAGGATGTGCATGTTGCAATGTCACAGGAGGGTAGGATGTGCACATTGCAATGTCACGGGAGGGTAGGATGTGCACGTTGCAATGTCACAGGAGGGTAGGATGTGCGCATGGCTGGGGTGTAAGATGAAAAATCCGTACCTGGTTAAATATGCAGAAATCCTTGTCCGTTATGCAAGAATAAACACTTTCCACCGATTTATATGGAAACTAAAATTACTTCCTTTATATGGAAGTAAATCTCATTTATCCAAGTCGTGTTTAGTCAGGTTCTGATGCACTAATTTCAATCATTATGCTTTGCTCTTTGCATATTTAAAAAGAAATTATCGAAAAATAAAATAAAAATGCCTTAACTTAGGGTATTGAAACGTAACTTTTTTGTTATTTTTTCGCCATTTTTGACAAATTCTGACCAAGTGAATTTTTAATCACTTTCAAATATTCATTTCAGATCAGTTTTTATTAATTTGAATTGTTTATAGTTGATATATCAACAAATTAATTTAAAATATACAAGATAATTAACTCCAATTGTCACGACCTAAGACTTAACCCTTTACTCCATAGATGCGCGTTTTCCCACACCAATCACAGAAGGCCTTTGAAAACAGTGCAGGAAGAGTTCAGATTGCTCGTAACGAGCAATCTGAACACTTCCAGTACTGTTTTCCACTCTGTCAGTTAATATAAACATAATTCACCCAATAATTCAAAAGCCTTCTATATAAGGTGTCCAATGGCATCTAAATTAGAGGTGTCCAAAGGCGTCTGTATGAAGTAAAGGGTTAACCAGTGGATGCTTTTTAAACGAAGTCAACTTGTTCAGATGTTCCATTTGTTTTACATTTTGATTTAATTGTACATTTTTTAATTAATTACAGGGTACAGGAAGCGTTACTGTACAGGTATCAGATGTTAATGATGTCACGCCTTCATGCACCTCTGACACGTATGTTCTGTCACTTGCCGAGAGTACAGGTATTAACATTTTTTCTCATTTTTTTTTTTATAAGAAGGACATTTTAAAGTAGCTTTGTATATAAAAGTTCATTGATTTTGTTATTCACTTGATAAAACATTATAGTCTGGTGTCATATTGATGAAACATTATAGTATATGGTCTCATATTGATAAAATATTATAATCTGGTCTCATATTGTTAAAACATAGTCTGGTCTCGTACTGATAAAACATAATCTGGTCTCATACTGATAAAACATTATAGTCTGGTCCCATACTGATGAAACATTATAGTCTGGTCTCATATTGATGAAACATTATAGTCTGGTCTCATATTGATAAAACATTATAGTCTGGTCTCATACTGATAAAACATTATATTCTGGTCTCATATTGATAAAACAGTATAGTCTGGTCTCATATTGATAAAACATTATATTCTGGTCCCATACTGATGAAACGGTAAAGTCTGGTCTCATATTAATGAAACATTATAGTCTGGTCTCATACTAATAAAACATTATAGTCTGGTCTCATACTGATAAAACATTATAATCTGGTCTCATATTGGTAAAACATTATAATCTGGTCTCATATTGAAAAAACATTACGGTCTGGTCTCATATTAATAAAACATTATAATCTGGTCTCATATTGGTAAAACACTATAATCTGGTTTCATAATCTGGTCTCATTGAAAAAACATTACAGTCTGTTCTCATATTGATAAAACATTATAATCTGGTCTCATATTGATGAAACATTATATTCTGGTCTCATACTGATGAAACATCATAGTCTGGTCTCATACTGATGAAACATCATAGTCTGGTCTCATACTGATGAAACGGTATAGTCTGGTCTCTATGATACTGATAAAACATTATACTATTAGTCTGGTCTCATACTGATAAAACATTATAATCTGGTCTAATACTGATGAAACAGTATAGTCTGGTTTCATATTGATAAAACATTATAGTCTGGTCTCATACTGATAAAACATTATAGTCTCATCTCATATTGATAAAACAAACTAGTCTGGTCCCGTACTTATGAAACATTATAGTCTGGTCTCATATTGATAAAACATTAAAGTCTGGTCTCATACTGATAAAACATTAAAGTCTGGTCTCATACTGATAAAACATTATAGTCTGGTCTCATATTGATAAAACATTAAAGTCTGGTCTCATACTGATAAAACATTATAGTCTGGTCTCATATTGATAAAACATTAAAGTCTGGTCTCATATTGGTAAAACATTATAATCTGGTCTCATAATCTGGTCTCATATTGATAAAACATTATAGTTTGGTCTCATACTGATAAAACATTATAATCTGGTTCCATAGTGATAAAACATTATAGTCTTGTCTCATATTGATAAAGCATTATGGTCTGGTCTGATACTGATAAAACATTAAGATAGTCTGGTCTCATACTGATAAAACAATATAATCTGGTCTCATACTGATGAAACGGTATAATCTGGTCTCATATTGATAAAACATTATAGTCTGGTCTCATACTGATAAAACAATTTAGTCTGGTCTCATTGATAAAACGTTATAGTCTGGTCTCATACTGATGAAACATTATAGTCTGGTCTCATATTGATTAAACATTAAATTCTGGTCTCCTATTAAAAAAACATTATTGTCTGGTCTCCATTATTGATAAAACATTATAGTCTGGTTTCATACTGATGAAACATTATAATGGTCGTATACTGATAAAACATTATAGTCTGGTGTCATACTGATGAAACATTATAGTCTGGTCTTGTACTGATAAAACATTATAGTCTGGTGTCATACTGATAAAACATTATAATTTGGTCATATATTGCTGAAACATTATAGTCTTGTCTCATATTGATAAAACAAAGTCTGGTCTCGTACTTATAAAACATTAGTCTTGTCACATACTGATGAAACATTATAGTTTGGTCTCATATTGATAAAACATCATAGTCTGGTCTCATACTGATAAAACATCATAGTCTGGTCTCATACTGATAAAACATTATACTATTAGTCTGGTCTCATACTGATAAAACATTATAATCTAGTCTAATACTGATGAAACAGTATAGTCTGGTTTCATATTGATGAAACATTATAGTCTGGTCTCATACTGATAAAACATTATAGTCTGGTCTCATATTGATAAAACATTATAGTCTGGTCCCATACTTATGAAACATTATAGTCTGGTCTCATATTAATAAAACATTAAAGTCTGGTCTCATACTGATAAAACATTAAAGTCTGGTCTCATATTGGTAAAACATTATAATCTGGTCTCATAATCTGGTCTCATATTGATAAAACATTATAGTTTGGTCTCATACTGATAAAACATTATAGTCTTGTTCCATACTGATAAAACATTATAGTCTGGTCTCATATTGATAAAGCATTATAGTCTGATCTGATTCTGATAAAACATTAAGATAGTCTGGTCTCATACTGATAAAACATTATAGTCTGGTCTTGTACTGATAAAACATTATAATCTGGTCTCATATTGGTAAAACACTATAATCTGGTTTCATAATCTGGTCTCATTGAAAAAACATTACAGTCTGTTCTCATATTGATAAAACATTATAATCTGGTCTCATATTGATGAAACATTATATTCTGGTCTCATACTGATGAAACATCATAGTCTGGTCTCATACTGATGAAACATCATAGTCTGGTCTCATACTGATGAAACGGTATAGTCTGGTCTCTATGATACTGATAAAACATTATACTATTAGTCTGGTCTCATACTGATAAAACATTATAATCTGGTCTAATACTGATGAAACAGTATAGTCTGGTTTCATATTGATAAAACATTATAGTCTGGTCTCATACTGATAAAACATTATAGTCTCATCTCATATTGATAAAACAAACTAGTCTGGTCCCGTACTTATGAAACATTATAGTCTGGTCTCATATTGATAAAACATTAAAGTCTGGTCTCATACTGATAAAACATTAAAGTCTGGTCTCATACTGATAAAACATTATAGTCTGGTCTCATATTGATAAAACATTAAAGTCTGGTCTCATACTGATAAAACATTAAAGTCTGGTATCATATTGATAAAACAATAAAGTCTGGTCTCATACTGATAAAACATTATAGTCTGGTCTCATATTGATAAAACATTAAAGTCTGGTCTCATATTGGTAAAACATTATAATCTGGTCTCATATTGATAAAACATTATAGTTTGGTCTCATACTGATAAAACATTATAATCTGGTTCCATAGTGATAAAACATTATAGTCTTGTCTCATATTGATAAAGCATTATGGTCTGGTCTGATACTGATAAAACATTAAGATAGTCTGGTCTCATACTGATAAAACAATATAATCTGGTCTCATACTGATGAAACGGTATAATCTGGTCTCATATTGATAAAACATTATAGTCTGGTCTCATACTGATAAAACAATTTAGTCTGGTCTCATTGATAAAACGTTATAGTCTGGTCTCATACTGATGAAACATTATAGTCTGGTCTCATATTGATTAAACATTAAATTCTGGTCTCCTATTAAAAAAACATTATTGTCTGGTCTCCATTATTGATAAAACATTATAGTCTGGTTTCATACTGATGAAACATTATAATGGTCGTATACTGATAAAACATTATAGTCTGGTTTCATACTGATGAAACATTATAATGGTCGTATACTGATAAAACATTATAGTCTGGTGTCATACTGATGAAACATTATAGTCTGGTCTTGTACTGATAAAACATTATAGTCTGGTGTCATACTGATAAAACATTATAGTCTGGTGTCATACTGATGAAACATTATAGTCTGGTCTTGTACTGATAAAACATTATAGTCTGGTGTCATACTGATAAAACATTATAGTCTGGTGTCATACTGATGAAACATTATAGTCTGGTCTTGTACTGATAAAACATTATAGTCTGGTGTCATACTGATAAAACATTATAGTCTGGTGTCATACTGATGAAACATTATAGTCTGGTCTTGTACTGATAAAACATTATAGTCTGGTGTCATACTGATAAAACATTATAATTTGGTCATATATTGCTGAAACATTATAGTCTTGTCTCATATTGATAAAACAAAGTCTGGTCTCGTACTTATAAAACATTAGTCTGGTCACATACTGATGAAACATTATAGTTTGGTCTCATATTGATAAAACATCATAGTCTGGTCTCATACTGATAAAACATCATAGTCTGGTCTCATACTGATAAAACATTATACTATTAGTCTGGTCTCATACTGATAAAACATTATAATCTAGTCTAATACTGATGAAACAGTATAGTCTGGTTTCATATTGATGAAACATTATAGTCTGGTCTCATACTGATAAAACATTATAGTCTGGTCTCATATTGATAAAACATTATAGTCTGGTCCCATACTTATGAAACATTATAGTCTGGTCTCATATTAATAAAACATTAAAGTCTGGTCTCATACTGATAAAACATTAAAGTCTGGTCTCATATTGGTAAAACATTATAATCTGGTCTCATAATCTGGTCTCATATTGATAAAACATTATAGTTTGGTCTCATACTGATAAAACATTATAGTCTTGTTCCATACTGATAAAACATTATAGTCTGGTCTCATATTGATAAAGCATTATAGTCTGATCTGATTCTGATAAAACATTAAGCTAGTCTGGTCTCATACTGATAAAACATTATAGTCTGGTCTTGTACTGATAAAACATTATAGTCTGGTCTTGTACTGATAAAACATTATAGTCTGGTCACATACTGATGAAACATTATAGTCTGGTCTCATATTGATAAAACATCATAGTCTTGTCTCATACTGATAAAACATTATAGTCTGGTCTCATATTGATGAAACATTATAGTCTGGTCTCATATTGATAAAACATTATAATCTGGTCTCATATTGATAAAATGGTATTGTCTGGTCTCATACTGATAAAACATTATAATTTTGTGTTTACTCTCACAAAGGTAGGTATGTAAACACATTGTATTTGTTGTATGTGGATCAGTGGTAGCATCAGATTCGGGACTGGAGGGTCATGTTTTTTTTCACCACCATTCATTGTATAGTAGTATATCATACTTGTACTGACTTCTGTTTCACAAACATTTAAATGAATTTTATTTTAATACTTAAAAACTTAAGTGAGTTTTGACTGGTTATTTAATAATCATTTAATGAATGTCAATAAAACCATATGCAGTACGCTAGAATCAGTCTTGAGTCATGATCACAGTGATGATTTTCCTAAATTTGAGATTAAATATATTAGTGAAACAAAAGTCTGGGGTTCTACCCTTTGATGTCTATAAGAATTTGTTTCATAATTATTGTAAAATAATCAGTTTAAAACACAATAAAAAAAATGTAGCAAATTTGGTCAATAGGTGAATAAACACAAGTTTCTCTGTTAATGATTGGTTCTCATACTCTGTTTAATTTTCAGCATCTGGAACAGACGTGATTGCAAATTTTGGGTGTACAGACGCTGACAGTGGCTCTCTGACATACACCATCACCACCCAGACATATTTCTCTGTTGATACGACTGGTACACCAAAACTTAAAAGTAAGTCAAATTCTTCATGGTGATATTTTTGTGTGCAGAGTAAATATGTTCCTACATTAAGATTTGCTTAAGAAAATAGTTTTATCACATGACGTTCAGGAGTGTAATAAATGGGTCCTTTGTGACCAAGTGGTCTAAGGCGACGTCTCAAGATCACTTACATTTCCCCGCTAATGTCGTATGTTCGAGTCCTGCTCTCCCCAAAAGCTTTATATCAGAAAGTTTGCCAGTTTTTTGCTTCAGGACGGTGGTTCTACTCAGATTCATTTTGAGGTCTTCCTCCACCAATCAAACTGGATATGCCATATATAACCTGAAATGTGTTGAAAATGGTGTTAAACCCCTTTAAAAGTTTTTTTAAATACAACCTAGTGTAATACCCCTATGTGTTGTCAGTATACCTTGACTCTCATATGTAAAGTGCCAAGCTACTTTTCAACAGTAAAATTATGTAAATTTGATACGTTACATCATTGTCGTTACATCATACAGTGACATATAGAAACTAATATGATACAAAGTGTTATTTATAAAATGTCAGACAAACAATCTATTCTCATTTCTTATAAATAGGAACAGAAAGATAAATAGTATGTGTGCCAGTGTAGATATGTAGAATCTAAATTCGTGCTCATTGGCTAAAAGGATGGTATGTATGTCAAGAGCCTCGCACAATACCAACTGTTATAGATTCCATAATAAATGAACACTTGTGTAGGATCCTCTATATAAGTGTTTGAAAGAAAGCACACCATGTAAAGGAAACAAGCAAAACTGCCACCAGAAAGCTTCACTTGGTACTGCAGCGATAGTCTAGTGGTGGAGTGTCCACCTCACATGTGGAAAGTCGTGGGTTCCATTCCTGGTGGGGTCATACCAAACTGGCACTAGAAGTTTCAATTGGTACTGCAGCAATAGTCTAGTGGTGGAGTGTCCACCTCACATGTGGAAAGTCGCGGGTTCCATTCCTGGTGGGGTCATACCGAACTGGCACTAGAAGTTTCACTTGGTACTGCAGCGATAGTCTAGTGGTGGAGTGTCCACCTCCCATGTGGAAAGTCGCGGGTTCCATTCCTGGTGGGGTCATACCAAACTGGCACTAGAAGTTTCACTTGGTACTGCAGCGATAGTCTAGTGGTGGAGTGTCCACCTCACATGTGGAAAGTCGCGGGTTCCATTCCTGGTGGGGTCATACCAAACTGGCACTAGAAGTTTCACTTGGTACTGCAGCGATAGTCTAGTGGTGGAATGTCCACCTCACATGTGGAAAGTCGTGGGTTCCATTCCTGGTGGGGTCATACCAAACTGGCACTAGAAGTTTCACTTGGTACTGCAGCGATAGTCTAGTGGTGGAGTGTCAACCTCACATGTGGAAAGTCGTGGGTTCCATTCCTGGTGGGGTCATACCAAACTGGCACTAGAAGTTTCACTTGGTACTGCAGCGATAGTCTAGTGGTGGAGTGTCCACCTCACATGTGGAAAGTCGTGGGTTCCATTCCTGGTGGGGTCATACCAAACTGGCACTAGAAGTTTCACTTGGTACCGCAGCGATAGTCTAGTGGTGGAGTGTCCACCTCACATGTGGAAAGTCGCGGGTTCCATTCCTGGTGGGGTCATACCAAACTGGCACTAGAAGTTTCAAGTTGCTTGAAAGTCAGCATTTAGGAGTTAGTTCTAGGTCTGGTCCGCCCGGTGGTGTTATAATGTGACTTGGTGGGGTAACAGACCATGTGTCTGTGACATTATACTACAGTGTGGCAGTAATAAGAATACTGTCTCAAGTAGACACCATTGTAATATAACTGAAAAAGTGTTTAAATCACTGCTAAACACCATACACCATACACCAACATACAACATACAACAACAACAACAACAGCTTCACTTGGTTAACTGACACATCCAGCCTCGCTCTTTCCGCATTTTTACATCATTAATGAGATGATGTAAACACAAGCAGTGTTTTCTCTTCACTTTGAAGTTAAGGGTTATATTTGTCCTTTGTAATAAGACTCCATAGGCAGATAAGAGACTTTTAAGGTTCATTTGTTTGATAAGTTTGTCAAAAATGCAATCTTTGAGAGACATGGAAAATCCTGTAAAAATAGCCATTCCAGACTACGGAGTTTCAAATGTGACTGCATACAGTAAAGTAAACATATAAACAAACAAATGATGGTATAGTCGGATGTATTCCATGGCTTTGCAGAAACATAATAATTAAGGATGTGACGGGAGAAAGATAAAGATTTGTGTATCCCAACATAATTTTGGGCTACTTTCGCTTTAAAATGTTAAATAGATTCAAATACGAAGGCAAATATTTTTGAGTATTGAAACATAATTTTGCAGACGATAAAGCTTTCCGAACTGTAAAGTGACACACAGCAGTGTTATTTACCTGTACTCACTCATCAAGTAAATGTTAACCCCTATGAATGTATGTATAATCATATGGAAATATCATTCTCTAAATGTCACTGTCTCAAGTCTCATATTTGTGAACAATTTATTTATAAAATAAACTATTGATGTCGCACTACCATGGGTAGGTTTTGAAATATAGATTGATACTTTACTTTAAATTAAAATGTAAAATGTATTTAGTCCTTTTTATTATGTAAGGCCAGAAACCTGCCAAAAGGGCTGTCTTTCAGCATTTATCAGTTATTCGCCTTAGTAACTCATTTTTCATTTGGTATCTGCATGTTTTATGTCGACGTTTTTGTGTATTTCAGTACGATATTGCTGATGTTTAAATTTCAAAAACTTGATTTATAACTTAATTTGTAAGTGACTATTGTATATAAATATTCATAAACAAGCTATTTGTACTTGAATATTAGAAATAAATCTTCATAATTAAGTAATTTTTGTTTCTCTGTTACAGCGTCTTCAGCACTTGACTATGAGACATTATCTTCCTATACGCTAGAAGTAACTGTAAGTGATGGGAGCCTCAGTACTGTGATCAACATCGTCATCTCCGTTACTGATATCAATGAAGTAGGCCCCGCCTTTCCGTCTGCTTCGTACACAGCAACCATTGCAGAAAATGCGGCAGTGGGCGACTCAGTGACAACAATTACGGCAAATGACCCGGATAATGATTCAACCTCCTTTGGTAAACTGCTGTATTCCATTATCAGTGGTAGCTCAAATAAGTTCATTATTGATCAAAGTAGCGGTAAAATCATCGTAGCAGGTGTGTTAAATGCTGAAGTCACTTCCACTTACAACCTGGTCATACAAGCTATTGAAGAAGAGGGAACCAACTCTGCAACAGTCACATGTGTAGTGACGGTAACCAGCGTAAATGACAATGCCCCCACTTGTACGTCTGCTTTAGCATTTAGTGTTGCCATGGATGAGGAAGGAACTGCCTCAGACACAATCATGACCTTGGTCTGTTCTGACCTAGATGGGGATGCTTTGACCTACACCATGACCACTGGGGACACAACTTATTTCGTAATGAATGGGGCAGTTTTGGAGGTATCAATTTCTTTTTATACTACATTTTTAGATTATTGGAAATAAGCAAACTTAAAAATATCTACTAAATATCTTAATTTGAATATGCACTCATGCTGAAAATTTGAATACTTTGTAAGAAAACTTATAATATTTGTTTTAAAATGTTCTAAAGAGGAATTATTGATATCAATGTAATATTTGGCAGCAATACTGAACTGTGCAGAAATGATTATACTGATGTAAAATGAACCTTCAGCTTGATGCTTTATACTTGAGTTGAGCTGTTTTGTGAATATGTGTGTGTTTGTGTTTGTGTGTGTGTGGTGGGGGGAGGGGGGGGGGGGGGGAAGCTCTTGTAAATCACTCTCGGGTTAGGTTCTTGTTTACAATCAGTGCTGATTGGTTGTTATTTTGAGAAACCATCCAGTTGAGCCTTTTATTTTTTTTTATGCAGGATATTAAATCTGGCACCATTCTTATGTCTGTCCGTACATCCGAACGCACAACCCCAAAACCATTCAAGGTCACTTCAGAAAAATTTGTAAACATGTCACCCTAGTGGCCTAGTAGTGCTTTTTGCTATGAGGAAGTTTTCATTTTCAATATTTTTCTGTTAACATGGAACCAAATAGTCTAAATACAAAATTTGCCATTTCCGGAGCTCAACTCCAAAGCCCATCAAAATGAAACGTTGTGCACATGTCTTCCTAGTGGTGAAGTAGTGGCTTTTGGTATGTTAGAGTTTCAATTTCATTTTATTTCTGTTACCATGGAAACAACAAGCCAAAATACAAAATTTGTCATTTAAGGATCATAACTCCAGAACTGTCCAAGATGACATGAAACTTTGTACACATTTTAACCTCATGGTCTTTTTTAGTGCCTTTTTGGTATGAGGGAGTTTTTATTATACCCCCCAATACAAAGTATATGGGATCTATATAGGAGTCACGCTCATCGGTCAGTCTGTCCGTCTGTGAACAATTTTTGTGATCTCTATTTCTCAGCAACCATTGCCCGGAACTCAATGAAACTTCACAAGGGTGATTGGTACCAAGCCTAGTTATACATATTATTAGCATGTTGTGTGTGAATATTACAATGAGTTATGGCCCTTTGAAATTTTCAGACATTTTTTTTTGTGGTTGCTATTTTTCAGCAACCATTGGCCTGAAATTCAATGACACTTCACAAAAGTGATTGGTACCAAGCCTAGTTTGCATATTGTTGGCATGTTGCGCGCAAATATTTCAATAAGTTATGGCCCTTTGAATTTTTCAAACATTTTGTTTGTGGTCGCCGTTTCTCGGCAACCATTGACTGGAATTCAATGAAACTCCACAAGGGTGACTGGTACCAAGCCTAGTTATGTATATTATAGGCATGTTGCGTGCGAATATTTCAATGAGTTATGGCCCTTTAAATTTTTCAGACATTTTTTTTGGTCACTATATCTCAGCAACCATTGGCTGGAATTCAATGAAACTTCACAAGAATGATTGGTACCAAGCCCAGTTTTGTATATCGTCGGCATGTTGTGCACGAATAATTTTTCAATGATTCACTGTGTCAAAGTGGACAGCAAAAGGGTGCAATAACTGTGTCAGGGCGCCATCTGGGAGAATTCATCACCGTCGGTGATATTTCTAGTTTTTAATATATTTTCTGTTGCCATGGAAACAAATAGCCAAAAACACAAAATTTGATGTTTTAGGAGCACTTCACAAAAACCTTCATGAAACATTGTACACATGTCATCCTTGTGATCTAGCATGACAACTATGATGACTGATATACAACATTGTGTCTCATTATCATTCATCTCTCACAACTGATTCAAGTGGGAAAGTTATGTTACTTGTGGAGATGGGGTGTGCTTGAGTACAGGTTAACCTTTCAGCCTCCCAGGAAACAGTGGTTAGGTTAACTGACAGTGTAACTAATATTCTGTTAGTCCTCGATGGCAAAAAATGATGCTAAATATTCAGTCAATCAATCAATCAATGATTTATTGATGAGATTTAGACGTTCGGGCATGTTGGATAGTAGCCCAGTATTGTATGTGAAAGGCAGCAAGTGGTACGGAGAATAATGAGTGATAAATATGTAGCACAAAAGGTTAATTTGAGAAATACACTCTGGGTTTATTACACACCATTGATAATATTATATAAGTTAACATCATCATTGTTATACTGTAGTATTTGATATTATTGAAATGAGGAAGTTACATTTACATGAGTAACCTGATTAGTTACTTTGTAAATTTTGTAAAAATCAATTTTAACTTATTTTGTTACAGCTCTTGGCCCCGATAGACTACGATACAGTTGGTAGCCCGCAGTTTGCGATCATTATTCAAGTTTCTGATGGCACAAACCAACTAGATGTAACTGGAAGTGTAACCGTTAATGGTGTCAATGAGGCGACACCGGCCTTCTCTCTTGGTAAGTTTATCTGATTTAAGTTTTTTAGGGTGGGTGGGTTGGGGGTGGGGGTTATGCAATGGTCATTTAGAGGAGAGTAAAGGGGCATAAAGGGTTGCCGTCAATCTGTCCAAATCAAATTGGCTTACATTCAATAATTTTTAAAAGAGTTTATGTAATTAAATTAATATTTCATTTGTAGCTGTATAATTTTAAAATACAGGTCAAGTTTAATATTTGTCAATGCTGTCAAATTTTGTAGGAGTTATGGCCCCTTTTTTTCTAAAGTTTTGACAAAAATTGGTTTGCGATAAATAACTGCTGAAAGTGTCTGTTTATTTAATTAATATATGGTGTGCAGCTTTATAACTCTAAAATACAGGCCAAGTTTGATATAAATCAAATTTGGTCTAATTTTTGGTCTTTTTGGTCCCTTTTAATTTATTTTTTTATAAAGATTTACTGTATATAGCGAACGCATCCATTTATAGTTCAAAAGGGGTTCTTAAAAAGGTGTATAGAAATGGTTGAAGCATTATGATGAACACATTTAATTTGAATCATGTTGTTGGCTCTTCTTTTTGTATCCAAAAAACAGAAGAGAAATTGTCATGACCCTGTTGTCAGCATTGTTGTTGTCATCATCATTATGACTTTTCTCTTTTTTGCAAAAAAATTACTTCTGCTGTAGTGATGCCTCTTTCTAAACAAATACATATTATAATGTATAGATATATATTACCGAAGTCTCTAGAACCTTCCATAAACGTATTATTATAATGTATAGATACATAATACCCAAGTCTCTAGATCCTTCCATAAACGTATTATTATAATGTATAGATATATATTACCGAAGTCTCTAGAACCTTCCATAAACGTATTATTATAATGTATAGATACATAATACCCAAGTCTCTAGATCCTTCCATAAACGTATTATTATAATGTATAGATACATATTACCCAAGTCTCTAGAACCTTCCATAATCGTATTATTATAATGTATAGATACATATTACCCAAGTCTCTAGAACCTTCCATAAACGTATTATTATAATGTATAGATACATAATACCCAAGTCTCTAGATCCTTCCATAAACGTATTATCATAATGTATAGATACATAATACCCAAGTCTCTAGATCCTTCCATAAACGTATTATCATAATGTATAGATACATATTACCCAAGTCTCTAGATCCTTCCATAAACGTATTATTATAATGTATAGATACATATTACCCAAGTCTCTAGATCCTTCCATAAACGTATTATTATGTATAGATACATATTACCCAAGTCTCTAGAACCTTCCATTACCCAAGTCTCTAGAACCTTCCATAAACGTATTATTATAATGTATAGATACATATTACCCAAGTCTCTAGAACCTTCCATAAACGTATTATTATAATGTATAGATACATATTACCCAAGTCTCTAGAACCTTCCATAAACGTATTATTATAATGTATAGATACATAATACCCAAGTCTCTAGATCCTTCCATAAACGTATTATCATAATGTATAGATACATAATACCCAAGTCTCTAGATCCTTCCATAAACGTATTATCATAATGTATAGATACATATTACCCAAGTCTCTAGATCCTTCCATAAACGTATTATTATAATGTATAGATACATATTACCCAAGTCTCTAGATCCTTCCATAAACGTATTATTATAATGTATAGATACATATTACCCAAGTCTCTAGAACCTTCCATTACCCAAGTCTCTAGAACCTTCCATAAACGTATTATTATAATGTATAGATACATATTACCCAAGTCTCTAGAACCTTCCATTACCCAAGTCTCTAGAACCTTCCATAAACGTATTATTATAATGTATAGATACATATTACCCAAGTCTCTAGAACCTTCCATAAACGTATTATTATAATGTATAGATACATATTACCCAAGTCTCTAGATCCTTCCATAAACGTATTATTATAATGTATAGATACATATTACTCAAGTCTCTAGATCCTTCCATAAACGTATCATTATAATGTATAGATACATATTTCTCAAGTCTCTAGATCCTTCCATAAACGTATTATTATAATGTATAGATACATATTACCAAAGTCTCTAGATCCTTCCATAAACGTATTATTATAATGTATAGATACATATTACCAAAGTCTCTAGATCCTTCCATAAACGTATTATTATAATGTATAGATACATATTACCCAAGTCTCTAGATCCTTCCATAAACGTATTATTATAATGTATAGATACATATTACCCAAGTCTCTAGATCATTCCATAAACGTATTATTATAATGTATAGATACATATTACCCAAGTCTCTAGATCATTCCATAAACATATTATTATAATGTATAGATACATATTACCCAAGTCTCTAGATCCTTCCATAAACGTATTATTATAATGTATAGATACATATTACCCAAGTCTCTAGATCCTTCCATAAACGTATTATTATAATGTATAGATACATATTACTCAAGTCTCTAGATCCTTCCATAAACGTATTATTATAATGTATAGATACATATTACCCAAGTCTCTAGATCCTTCCATAAACGTATTATTATAATGTATAGATACATATTACCCAAGTCTCTAGAACCTTCCATAAACGCATTATTATAATGTATAGATACATATTACCCAAGTCTCTAGATCCTTCCATAAACGTATTATTATAATGTATAGATACATATTACTCAAGTCTCTAGATCATTCCATAAACATATTATTATAATGTATAGATACATATTACTCAAGTCTCTAGATCCTTCCATAAACGCATTATTATAATGTATAGATACATATTACTCAAGTCTCTAGGTCCTTCCATAAACCTATTATTATAATGTATAGATACATATTTCCCAAGTCTCTAGATCCTTCCATAAACGTATTATTATAATGTATAGATACATATTACCCAAGTCTCTAGAACCTTCCATTACCCAAGTCTCTAGATCCTTCCATAAACGTATTATTATAATGTATAGATACATATTACCCAAGTCTCTAGATCCTTCCATAAACGCATTATTATAATGTATAGATACATATTACCCAAGTCTCTAGAACCTTCCATAAACGTATTATCATAATGTATAGATACATATTACCCAAGTCTCTAGATCCTTCCATAAACGTATTATTATAATGTATAGATAAATATTACCCAAGTCTCTAAATCCTTCCATAAACGTATTATTATAATGTATAGATACATATTACTCAAGTCTCTAGATCATTCCATAAACGTATTATTATAATGTATAGATACATATTACCCAAGTCTCTAGATCCTTCCATAAACGTATTATTATAATGTATAGATACATATTACCCAAGTCTCTAGAACCTTCCATAAACGTATTATTATAATGTATAGATACATATTACCCAAGTTTCTAGATCCTTCCATAAATGTATTATTTTAAAATGTATAGATACATATTACCCAAGTCTCTAGATCCTTCCATAAACGCATTATTGTAATGTATAGATACTTTTTACCCAAGTCTCTAGATCCTTCCATAAACGCATTATTATAATGTATAGATACATATTACCCAAGTCTCTACTAGAACCTTCCATAAACGTATTATTATAATGTATAGATACATATTACCCAAGTCTCTAGATTCTTCCATAAACGTATTATTATAATGTATAGAGAAACATATTACCCAAGTCTCTAAAACCTTCGATAAACGTATTACTATAATGTATAGATACATATTACCACTATAATGTATAGATACATATTACCCAAGTCTCTAGAACCTTTGATAAACGTATTATTATAATGTATAGATACATATTACCCAAGTATCTAGATCCTTCCATTAACGTATTA